>JANHZU010001481.1:49728-60361 GCA_032468055.1 Acrochordus granulatus | reverse complement strand
GACAATACCATGCCTTATGAAACACCAACTAGTCAACTGCAACATCCATGTTGAGCCACCAAAGGAGAGCAACAATAGTCTAGCATGAATTAAATGGTGGAGGCGAAAGAAAAAAGAGGCAGAAGTCATCTTGTGCATCCAGTTGTCTCCCATCTTGGATGAAGATGTAGCAGACAATTGGTAAAGTCACATGTGCAGAACTTGGCATGATAAAGCCTAGCCAAAGAAAGAATGAGAGACAGATGTAGTCAAATCAAAAGTCTGCAAAAAGAAACATTTCCACCATGTCTTCCTTGCTGATAAGACTCCTGAAAATTGGCAGAAATACTGATACTTGAGGCAGTGTGAAAAAAGCCATAACTGCTGTGAAAGCTGCTTGATACAAGGAACTCTATAAGAAACTTGACACAAAGGTGAACGTAACATCTGCCAGCTTATGAACACCTGCCATAGGCAAACTGATGACATTGAGAAATTTCACAGTATCAATGATGAAAGTGGGCAGCTGATCAGTGACAGTAAAAAGTCCACTGAATGCTGGTGGAACTACTTCAAGATTTCCAAAGAAGAGTTCCTGCACCCACTAATCCCATGCATCTCCCTGTCCTTGGGCCTATGCAACTGATCGAAGTCAAAGAAGTCACTGAAGCATTGAAATGAATAAAATCAGGCAAAGCGACCAGACCAGATGAGTTGACAGTGGAACTGTGGAAGTCAAGATGCTGGAATCCCACTTACTGATTAACACAGTTCTTCAAAGGATTGAAAAGAAAACACCAGCTGACTGGCAGTGCAGCATGATTGTCCCAATCTAGGATAGCTCTGCTGACTGCAGCAATTACCAACCAATCTGACTGCTTGTGCACATAATGAAGATCTTTGAGCACATCAGCAATTGCTAAATCTGCAACATTGTCTGGCTCAGTGTCGACTAAACTGTCTTTGTCAAGAACTGTGGAACCACCTGTGCTATCCATGCTGCACACCTCCTGCTTGAGAAGCACCACGATAAGCAGAAGCCACTGTCTGCTGCATTCATTTCTTGACCTCAAGAAAGTGTTTGACTGACTTCCACATGATGCCATCTGGCATGTGCTGCGATGCCACAAAGTTCCTGATTACCTCATCAAATGGGTCTAGCTGATCTACAAGGAGCCAAAAAGCCATATGCAAGCCACTGCAGGAATGCCGAGGGACTTTGATATCATCATCAGTGTCCATCAAGGATCAGCATTCTCTGCTCCTTTTCATTCTTGTCATGGATATAATCACTCACAACCTTCAGAAGCTGGCACAGACACTCCCTTATGCCAATGATTAGGACAGAATACTTGATGACAAACCCTGGGAGCATAGAACATCAAGATTGAAGGCACTGATCTGCCAAGAATTGAGGCCTTCAAAATACTGTGATCAATAATCGCAGCCTGACACATGAAGTTAATGCACAAATCAATGCTGCCTGGCTGAAATGATGCATGATAGGCATCACCTGTGACAAGATCAATAATTGCTTTGAATCAAAGATCTACTGCACCATTATCTGCTTTGTCATGCTCTATAGTGCCAAGTGCTGGTTAACAATAAATGATGTGGTATGCTGCCTCAGCATCATGGAGATTAAGATGCTGTGTTGGATCTCTGGCATTACGCGCTATGACCATATTTGCAACAACAATATTTGCCAGAGATAGGGTGTCACTCAGACCACTACCAAATTATGTGAATCCTGGCTGTGATGGGATGGTCATGTCCTGCATACTGACAAGACATTTGCCAAGAAAGTCCTCCTGCTAGAGATCAGTAGCAAGTGGCCGAAAGGTCACCCATAACAATATTGGCTTGACACATTGCATAAAGACCTAAAAATTGCCAGTGCCCACCCTGATCAGGTCCATCAAGAAGCACCAGTGAACCAGTATAGTGGATCCCACCACTGTGCAGGACAAGTGCTAAGGAAGAGTGATTATGACATCAGCACATGACTAAAATAAGTGGCTAACTCATTGGCTGGCAAAACCTTTTGGGTGGACAAAAAAGGAACAAGTGTCAAATAACAAAATAAGGTTTACCAGGGCAAGTTTTCATAATGAACTTGGGCCATGTCACATCTAGCCTGTGTATTACCTATACTGCTTTAGAAAACTGATTTTTTAAATTATTTTGGATAGATATAATTTAATGATTGGTGTGGATTGGCAACATATCCTAATAAAATTTGACATGTGTACTCCATTTCAGAATTCTTTTAATGGAAAGTGATATGGATATATGGATATAATATGGATATAATATAATACATATGGATATAAAATACTAACATACATGATTGCTCAATTCTCAATATATCTGCCTCTCTCCCTTTCCTGAAGAAACTGAAAAATCTGTCCGAATAATCCCATAACAGTATAAGCAACTTTGGAAATGAATTTAAACACATGATCTAACTACTGGAATGGAATAAGGAACTTGAATATCTTGTATATAGAGATATCTGTGGAAAAGTATGCTATCTCTGACTCAAAATTAAATACATTATTTTGTATCTCAAAGAACCCTGAGAAAATTGTACACCCAAGAACAAGATGCTGCTGAACTGGAATTTCAATTTATACTGTATCATATGGTTATATATCAGATGCCTAACCCTCTTTTCTTGACTGAAGCTATGTAATTAGCCTTGCTCTATGGAAAAAAAGGCAGTTTGTAGAAATATAGTACATTTTTTAAGTTACATTGCTATGCTACTGGGAATCTATCCATAGGTGATCACAAGGGAGGGAACAGAAATGTTGACATGTCCATAGTGATGCATATTTCTGATGCAAGTACATAATCAGAGCATTTACATCATCATATCACTGTGAATCTTCATTTCCATTTCATCACTGTTTGCACTATTATTGGCTTTAGAACCCTTGGAATGGACATGGCCAATGTTTTCAGGTTTTTAACCAACCAATTTTTCCAGTTTCATAGATTTAAAGAAGCAAAATACATGGCTTTATATCTCTGGATATCTTAGGCCATCTGTTTTGCAATAACCTCCCTCTAAGAAAAGCAAGTCCTGCTCATTCTGGCTGTTTACACCATCATCTGCCTGGGGCCCAAACATATGCAGCAATGTGTTTCTTGGTCATGCTAGTGATTATGGGGTATGATAGTTCTCAGCTGGTATATACATTTTTGTATTGTTGTAACTGTTTTTATTTTTATTTTGTTCATTGCCCACAGTCACTTGTTGAGAAGGGCAGCTATACAAAATGAATGAATGAAGTAATTAATCAGTTAGTCTTGCTTCTCCCAGCATCCAGGTTTCTACCTTTTCTTATGTTATTAGGATATTCTGTGGCACATGTTTCTGAATACGCCATGTTATTTATCTCTGTGTGACCTTTAAACCTATAAAGTCAACATTATGGAAATAAGCGGTTGTGCAGAAATAATGGACTCATAAAATAAATCAGTTATTTATTATAACTCATAAAATAAATCAGTTATTATCTGCATAGGAGAATAAAAGAAAAAGTTAAAAATCAGGTTTGGAATAGCTGGTTTAGCATTGAAAAATAGGAGCAGAAGAATGATAGCTTATTTATAAGAAGGTCACTTTGCTTGAGGATACCAAGAATGAAATGCATTTCTTAAGAATTCAGCGGCTATTTTGGCACAAGACATTTTAAGAGTTGTCTGTAAAGTGCAGAAGGCACAAGAAATCTGCTGCAAAGTGCATTGTTTAAAAACAAAATAAAATTCCCCTTCTCTGGCATTTATATCTGCATCTACTAATTCAGCCTTCTTGGGAGTCCTTGCTACATATCCCTTTAATATATCCAATATTCATCAAACATAAGGATAAAGAAGAATTTGCCTAAGAAGGCAGGAATGAATGAAGATTAATGGCAGCAATGGGTCAGTTCAAGGAAATATCTCTATGGGTTCCTTTCCCAGAATTGAGGTGAGGTTACATTGGTTGCTGTAAGGTTACAACCCAGATAAACAAAGGTTTGTGGCTGGCACTGCCCTTCTGCTACTCCTAAGCTTTTGCCTGCTGAGCCCTTTTACCAATTGTCTTCTGGAGTATGCCAGAATCTTATCCAATTCTAGAATCTTATCCAGAGGACTGACAAAGTTGAGGTCACTTCCAAAGGGATTCTTGAAGTTGTTGGTATTTCTGCCGGCGGACACAACGAGGACAAAAACTGGCATTTATCTGGCAACTGCTGTGGAAGACAGTCTTGCACTCACTACACCTGTTAGGAAAAACAGGCAGATCAATTCTCTTTATGAGCAGTTAGCTAACGCCTAGTTGGAGTCCAATATACTAGAAGGCGTTAGATATTCTGTGCTATTGGCTCCAAAGGCCAGCCTCCCTCTTAGAATATCTTTGTAATTCAAGCATGAAACTGGAACCATATATAAGGTGGTTGTGACCCTGTTGCCCATCCTTCTCAATGGGACACTTAAAACAACTTTTCACTCACAGATTCCAATTCTTACCAGGAAAAAAATGGCTGAAGAACTGTACTTTTCTCTCTGGATATTCAGAGAGCATTTCTTGGGAGGGAACAGAGCTTTATGAACAATATACATTGCACATTCTGGTCCCATATCCTGCCCCTCTCATTTCCAGTTCAAAAAGAACCAGAGACAAATAATCAGGAAGAGATCAAGGAAGAAAAGACAAGGTCTAGGGCTACAGACAGCTTGCCAAAACCTTGGGTATGCTGTTGATGCCTCCAAAGTTTCCAAATTGCACTTCTTAATATCACCTAAGGGGAATACTTAGAATTCACTTTAATTACATAAGACATGGAAATAAAATGTGATAAATCTAGTTTTGGTTATTTTGGGGAGCACAATCCCTACAGAAAACTGCACCCTCCTGATCAATCTGACCCATCAGATCAATGTTTTTCAAACTTGGCAACTTTAAGATGTGTGGACTTCAGCTCCTAGAGTTTCCCAGCCAAAATGCTGAGAGTTGAAGTTCACACACTTTAAAGTTGGCAAATTGGAAAAACACTAGATTAGGTAGTTAAGTAATTTGACTAGCCTCAAGGCAACTTTAAAGCTAGTTAACAGACAGAAATAAAAGTTAGGTAATTTTATAGCTGTCACTTTTTTCACATTTGATCTCTAGGCTCGTGTGTTGCTTTATCTTTTTGCCTCTCTAGGCTTGTGTGTTGCTTTATCTTTTGAACTCTCCCTCTGCCTGACAGCTAAAAAGGGTTTTTGAGTTTATTTCTGGGGTCTAAGTTTCTATTTATTAAAACAACAGAATTGCCTATCATTCCAGAGAGGGCTTCTCAAGTGATGAACACTCTCTCTTGATGTTACTGGCTACTATGTGTCTATAGTGGTGCTTTTTGTGGCTGAACAGATGTACATGAGAAAATAATCCCCAGCTGCCATCTGGGCAGGATGATGATTCAGGAAGTGCCTGTTGCTGCTGCTTCCAGAATCAGAAAACTCCCCAGTGTCAGGAAACTTCTGGGCACATCCTGTTTCATGGGGCAAATTATCTGACTCAGGCAGCAGGAAATAAGTTTGTTTGAACTAGAAAGCACTCTTCCTGCTCTAATATACAGCAAAAAGGAAAGGTTAGCGATGTTTGTGATAGACACATGTATGGTTGCATTGCTATAGCTTTGGGGGATGAGCAATTATTTTCAAAGGCTACTCAGAGACAAAGAACTGGTAACTGAAATCTTTTTAGAATTCTGACTGCTTCATGGAAGTGACACTGAGATGTGTCTTCTTCAACTTTCTTCCGACTACCTTCCCCAACTTCGAGACCCTCTGGGTGTACTATGGTACTGTGAATATAATCTTTAGCTGGTGGCCCAAAATCTTGCCAAACTGAGAAAGGATGCCTTACAGTTAAAGACCTGGGAAAAAGGTCTTTAACTTTTTTTTTTACAGTTACACTGTCTTTTTTTACAGTTAAAGACAGTGGGTTAAAGTTACCGTATGTTTTTTTAAACAGATCCCAATTAGAATATATAAACCTTTTCTAAGTAGAACATTTATATGTTTATAAGTATTCTGTTAATTATCGTTATTATAACTTTTAAGGACTTTATTAAAATTTCAATTAGTTATGCTTTCTCCTAGCTAGTCTAGTTCTGACTGTGCTACATAAATGAATGGAAGGATGGACTTATTTATTTACAGAATTAGTATGGCTGCTCAACCTGGACAGTGCAATTCTGGCAGGCTTACAGAACACCAAAATAAAACTACAATAAACAGCAGTAATTGGTAATAGGCAACTGGCTAACATTTGTACCCTTTTCTGATGGGAACTTACATACTCTGGCCCTATGCTTGGGAAAATGATCATGCTTTTAAAGTCATCCTAAAGGCCAGCAGGATTAGGGCCAACTGAACTTCTTGAATGGTGGGATGTGGGGAGGGAGTAAGATCATACCAAGGTCTAGACACTGCTACTGAGAAGGCATGCCATCTAGGTCCTATCACATGGCACTCTTTCAAAGAGGGGACCCAAAGTGTACGTACTCTAGCAGAGCAAATCGGACAGGCAGCTATCTTTAGAGAGAGATAGTCCACAAGTAACCCAGTTCTGTGCCATGTAGAGTTGAAAGTCACCTGATGTGATATTATAGTGAGCTCCAAGATATGGTGAATATTATACAGGCAAACTCAATTTTATTTTTTGTTTCTTTAAAATGTGTATTCAAATATAAAGGAAGAGACAAAAGACACAAATAATATTTACCTGCTGGTTGTATTAAATTCAAAGGGAAAGATTATATCATTCTTGTTGCATATTTGGCAGATGAAGCCCCTCTGAGTACAAAGATCACAGCTATAGACATGGTGTGAAGCAAATTGGATCAGTGATTGGAGAAAAGCTTCAAACGCACCATCCACTATCTAAGAAGAGAGAAGGGCCATTAGCAGCTCGTGTGAAGGATGGAAACTACATCTGTCTTCTCAGGAACTCTCAAAATATGGAACAGCATTTAAAAACAGCATAATAATCATATCATTCAGCAAAAAAAGCCCTAGACCTCTGTGATGCCAGTCTGATTTAAAACTCTTGTCATGCATGAAACAGTTGGTTTTGGGTGGTCCATGCTCAAACCATTATACATGTGTTTCTTATGTTTTGGTTCATGCATGAAATTAAACTGGCTTGCTTTGTATCCAGGCAGACATGGTTCAGAGGAGGTGAGATTCAGATTCAATACAGGAATATGGAATAGACATTGGCAACAGCTAATGGCTGGCAGGGAAGGGATGGTACTGTGAAGATTAGGGAGGGGGTGGCAGGATATGCCATGCTAATACCTATTCTTTACTATTAAGATTATCACAAAAAGAAATAGGTGCACAAAGAAATTACATTGGTACTGATAGCTGAAAGGAAGGAAATAAGGAAAGGCCCAGGAAGGTACATGTTGGCTGGGATGGGGAGGATGGAGTGGGTGGGCAAATGGGATGTGCTGTGCTTGGACACTGGTAGCAGCAGCAACAGCAGGGCAGGCAAGTGAGGGGCTGAGGGCAATGGACATACTACACTGGAAATTAGGGAAGAAAGGAAGGGTGAACATGCCTTTCTTGCCTGTGAAAAGATTCTGGCATCTCTCCAGATTTTGTCTCATCCAAACTTCCGATGAACTAAAAAAAAAAGTTCTAGGTTTTGTTTGTGCTGAACTACAGCTGATCCAAAATGGTTTGATAGAACTTCCAGAACACAGCAATTTTTCTAAGATTAAAATAATCTTAGATTTTCCATTTTCTGCATTCCTATGTTTAAAACCATTTGAGCAGGTATTAATGCAGATCCAGTGCAGGTAAGAAAGAATTTGCAACACATAGGACTTGAAGGAAGAATTGATGAGCAGAAAACATACAGGTAGTCCTCGACTTACAACCTGTTGCTTAATTGCCATTAGAACTTATGGCAGACCCCCCAAAAGCTACTTATGACCTGGTCCTGAAGTTACAGCTATTGTAGCACCCCACATTTGCTCACCCTTAGAACTGACTATAGAGATACAGTGTCCCCCATCTTCCCCCCACCAGATCTCATAGGTCTTTCCCTGCCCCAACAGCTACCTGCAGGTCTTTTCCCTCCTCTAATGGGTCACCACAGCAACATGTGACAAACCACTCTGTTCTGCTTTGTTAACTTGGTCTCCATAGTGCTTCAGGCCTGGAACTTTCCGAAGCACTATGCAGACTACAGTGGCAAAGCAGAATAGAGTGGTACATTGCCTAGCCACATGGCATGATTCTGGAAGCAGCTGCCATGTTTGCAACAGCCAGATTGAATTCTAGTAGCTGGAAACATTGTGGATGCTTTGGAAATCACGCCATGTGGCTGCACAATGAACCAATCCATACCTGTACTCTGGAAGGCCTTGGAGCTCTTCAAAAGGTATGTGAGGAGGAGGGTTGGGGCCTGCTGGGATGGGAATCAAGCCTAAGGCCTGTGAGGATTTGGTGGGAGGGGGAAAAGGCCCGTGAAAACCCAGTGGGGAAGTGAAAGACCTACAGCAACCAAGTGGAAAGATAGAAAAGCCTGTGGGAATCCAAAAGTCAGGAAGGAGAGCACAGGGTGTCTCGGAGGTGGGGAAGGCCTTGGGAAGCTTGACCCTAAGATAGACCATGCTCCACTTAACAACCCAGGCATTGATTAAAGGTAACAAGGAGAGCAGAATGTGGAGGTCATTAAGTGAGGTCATCTTGCTTAACAGCTGTCCTAATATGTGATGGTAATTGACAAGCTTCATTAGGATCATATCTTGAGGACTACCTGTATTGGGCAGACAATTAATGGAGAACTTAGTCTATTTGCAATACTCTTCAGAAGGGACAAAATTATGGAGAAAAACATTGCCGCTAAACATGCACAGACCAGCTTTCAAGAGCTTCTTGCTTCTGCTCTGTACCAAATGCTGCAACATCTCAAAGTGCATAAAATAATTTATATGGAGGTTTGCTAAGCTGTGTTTGTGGGAAATCTAGTTTAGAGGGGTAAAGGGATAGGTAACATTTTCTTGAACTGAATTTCCACCTGCCTCTAGATTTCTTCTTTCCAGATCTCCTACCTTTCTCAGGTCAGCCACACTGTATTTATGGGGACACTCCAGAAGGTAATGCCGTTGGTCAAGCCTTCAAAGAACAATATCATTAGTGAGGGTTTATTAAAATGTATTCTCCATAGGAGTTTTATAGAATGTAGAAGAAATACAATCCTGATGAGACAGAAAAAACTCTTAAATGATTCTTGCTCCATTTCTGCACACAAGCTGATCTCTTTTTGCTGTTTTGTTCATTCTTCTTTTACTGCATGCCTCTCTTCTTCATCCTCCGCTTACATTCAGCCATTGTATTACAAAATACCTTTTACCAGACTCACATCTTTTGACCTCAGCTAAACCTGTTTCTTATACCATCACTCTCCCCATTTGCTGGCTTCTCTTCATTTCTCAAGGATCACAGACAACATGCTGACAGGACTAACTCATGGCCAAACTGGTTACTGATGCATTGGGATTTTCTCTTTAATTTTCTAGCAATGTCTCTTCTACAATGAGAATGCACACTGTACACATATCAAGACTGTACAGGTTTGGGATTTGGAAACTGATGACTGCAGAGACAACAACACCTGAGAAGACTACTATCACCTAAGTCAACACAGGTCTCTATCCTCCTGACTGGGGGATATGAAAACAACTTTGTTCTCCTTTTTTCTCTCTCTCACAATGCTTCTGTGATCCATTTGAAGCCAGACCACTATTCAGACAAAAAAAGATAGAAAAGGATAGCTAAAGAGTAAAACTCTTCTATGCCCCAAACAACTAGCACTGAAACAAAAGCGTTCTGCTGCTCTTGCTGAATAACCATGCATGATCAAGGTAATGATAAGGGCCTGGGAATGTGTGCATAACTTCAGTGGAGGCAGCTGTGCCTATCTGATGAATGAATGTGGTGCACTAGCATTGGCAAGTAGTTGTATGCATCCATATCCATATACAATCCCTGACTTTAGCCACCATCATTTGCAGCTCTTAGAAGCAGGTAACTTGTTTATCCTTGTGGGAGAGGGATGAAGTCAATTCAGACTTAATAGCCAGATTAGGAGAGGAGTTTTTATGCCTCTGACTTACCTCTTGCTGATCTCTTTCAGGGCTCCACTGCGACAAAGGACAAGGTAGTCTCCCAGCAACTTCAGCTGCTTACGCCTCCTGTAGATCCGACTCATTTGGTCTACATGATTATAGAGAGTTTCATTTACCAACTTCAAGTCGATCAAGGGTTGATTTTGAACTTGGGCTAAGAATTTCAAAGCCTGGCAACAAATCTGACAGACACAACAAGATGAGAATGTCTTGTAAAAGCCCCTGGGTGATATCTAGGAAAGCAGTGCAAGTAATTTATAAAACGAAATCCAGATAGTTTAATTCTCACTGGCTCACTACCTCCAAAGTATCTTCTTATAATCTGGACTGGAGGCTAGTTTGTGTTCTGACAATCTTAAGAGAAATTTTACTCTTTCTGTTTACTTTGTTTGGACATAAAAAGAAAACAGAGTAGCAGCTTAGAGTTGAAAACTCCTAAAGGAGGGAGGGAGGGAGGAAGGAAGGAAGGGAGG
>JANHZU010001481.1:6261-26744 GCA_032468055.1 Acrochordus granulatus | reverse complement strand
CCTCTGGCAGAGCTCTCATCTTCATTAGAGCACACAAGCCCCCCAACCACAGCAAGGTGGTGCCTCACTGGGGGGAGATCTCAGAGTTTAGCCCAAACTCATTTAGGATACGCTGACTACATGCAGAATACATATTCCCTTGGCAAAGAGTCATCTTTGTCTCACTTGGGTTTATGGAACCAGCCCACCAGAGAGAAAGCTGCCCCTGTCGACCTGAGTCCAAGCTCCCCTTCCCCATTGTAAAAATAGGTGAGAGAGAGCCAACACTTTGGTAATGAGCGACTGCAGACATAGGACTGGGAGGCTTAACCACTATTTGATTTCAGTTGCCTCCTTTCCCAATTTCCACCATGGTTGAGACTGTTTTTTGTGTAGTGACTTACATAACTTGTAGAAACGGAACAGGTTCAAATGCCTTTTCCTCAATGGTCTGGATCCGATTGCATGAGACATCCCTGTTTAAAACAGCACACGCATGACATGATTACGTTAGCGATGGAACAAGGTGTCCAGCTGCATCTCACCCAGTTGTTTGTTTGTTTATTAATTGGCTAACCTTCAACATGTAACTTTAAGATAACAAGCCAATGTGTGGTTCATTGATGAGATCTGCAGAGCACTTCACACCTTGTGCCATTCTTTGTGCATCCTCTGCCTTACAACTTAATTCACGCTTGCAGCAGTGTTAGTCAAGCAGCCAATCGATTGTTTGAAACGGGGAAGTCTTGCTCCAGTTTAGAACCGGTTTGGTTCAGTGCTTAAGGCACCAAGTTAAAAACAGGACACTGTGAGTCCTCATCCCATCTTAGGCATGAAAGCCGGCTGCATCACTTTGGCCTCGTCACTCTCAGCCTAACTCACTTCACAGGGTTGTTTGTTGTTGTGGAGAAAATAGTGAGTGTTCACTGCCTTGAGTAAATTATAAAAATAATAAAGGTGGAATATAAATAAAGAACCTGATTGCCTTAAGACCTTGCAGATTTCTCTTTCACCCAACATTGTCTGTCTTGAATAGGCTGAATAGCGTTTCTGGAGGGTTTTAGGGACTGATGGCATATTTTGTTTAGGTTTTATCTCTTCTGTTGTATATTTTTTATACTTGATTGTAGATTCCTATGTTCTTAGGTACAAAAGTCCTGTGATTGTGGTGGTGTATACATTTTGTAACTAACTAGAGTGGAATCTCTGATTGCAAGCACCTTGGTTCACAAGGCCTTCTGCAAGATGAGCAAAATTTTTAAATAAAATTTAATTTGGTTATTGAGTGAAAACTTGCAAGATGAGCCCCACACAATGACCTCATGTTGGAAATCTCTAACAGAACCAATGATTCTTCTCTCTCACTGCGTAAAAAGCATAAATGAAGTGAAAGTCGTTCAAGAGAAAGAATTCCCGAGATTCAGATTCCAGATTCTCCTTCCAAGCAATCATCCTCCCGCTTCTCTCCAACCTCTCATCTCTCTCATGCCAGCCAGGACTCTTCTCAAAGTGTACAAAGATTGACCCTCTGTCTTCCCCGTCACTCACACACAGACACACGCACCCAGCCCTCCTCACATGGCACTATCCAGCCCATCCCCCTCCTGCCCATCTCTTCTCCCCTCTCATAGCACGTAGGCAGGTTAAGTTGAGAAGCATTTCCAAACCAACTGGGAGAGACCCCTGGAAAGACATTGCTGAGGGAAAAGGCTATTTTTCCCTTGAGTGGCAGCACCAGATCCTCCCGATCCAACCGGGCCATCTGTCAGCGCCCGCCGAGCAGCAGCTGATGGCCAGTTTCTGCCTCGGAGCAGATCCATAAGTGCTGACTCATTTGTTCTGTTTCTACTTTATATACTACATTAATCATTGTCACTTATTTTAGATATTAGGGACAATCATTTCTACGTGAACCTCGGACTACGAGCATAATTCATTCTGGAAGAATGCTCTTAGTCTGAATTGCTCTTAAACCAAAGTGAGGTTTCCCATAGGAAACAATGTAAGGTCAGATGATCCATTCCACGCCCCCCCAAATATTCATTAAAAATCATTTTCAATGGAATTTTATGTAGAAAAAAAAAACAGCGTGTTATTCAAGAGTCCTGAGCCACCCAAGGGAACTGGAGATGAGCACAGTGGGTCAGGAACCAGAACCAATAGAATCCATTGAGACTGTGTTCTCTACGAACAGTTAACTCCCCAACTCCAGCTGTGTCTCTCATTGCCCATCATACAACAATATTCCTGCCTGGCCCTAATACTCCCATAATCTCCTCATCCCTGGCTCTTGCTGTTTCTCTACCATGGTTAAAGGTCCCACCAAATTACATACATTCTCCCAGGCCAGCTGGTTAGTAGTAGGATAGTTTTGACAGATATCTGGTGTTCTTAGACACTACCTTTCTCCCAAAACACTAAACGTCCACCTCACCCCTATGTCCCCTGCTTTACCAGGCAGATGAATGTAAAATACCCACCCACACATTAGAGCAAACTCCGACCCCCCTCCTATCCGCCTCAACTCCTATGAGGGAGCGGATTAGACAGTCAGAGTTTCTAATATTTAACGCAGCGAAAAATCAAGTAACTCCCATTATAGCCAAGACTTTCTATCTAAACGTCTCTTAGTCTTGGTCTGACATTCTAGGAGGCAGAGTGGCAAAATCTTAAGAGGACCATGAGATCTTTGGACATGTGCCCATTCTGGCTGCTCTAGTATCCACAACTCCCGTCATGGCTTGAAGCAGATGAAACGGCTGCCTTCCCTTTCCAGGCACTGAGCCGCAGACAAGACAAAAAGGCTCCTGTCCTTTAAGCCCCCATCCAGGCAGAGCCTTCAGAGCCCCCACCGAGACTCCAATCCTGAAAAAAAGTCAGACGCCAAGGGAGTCAGTGCTAACGCAGTGTGATTTCTCCCAAATTCTTAGTGGTCTACGCAGCAAGGGTGAAACTGCTCCACAATTTACATCTATGACATTGCAGTCTCAATGTCATAGATGTTTCCTGGAGCAGATCTTGACTGAAGAATCTGTACTTCAAAGGATGTCAAGTGCTGGCAGATGCTGGCCCAGTTCAAATCAAGTTTCTAGTTAATTTGTTAGAAGGCTGAGGGCATTTCTATATGCCAGCCTTTCTGATCCTAGTTTGCCGAAGCTGATGTATTTATTGTTTATTTATGAAACGTATTCTTTAAAATAAATTATTTATTACAATTGTAATTATTTATCAGGTATTCGATTTGGACGGTTTTGACTATGGTCAACACCAAGACATGAGTTTATTTATATTTACTAATGCAATTTTGAAACCACCCACCTCCCTCACAGAGGGAAACCAGGCAGGGTACAAATAAAACTAGGATTGTCGGCACTTAAGGTTATGCAGAAGAGCGAATCAGTGTTGGCCTGTTTGGAACAAACTCAGCCAACCAGCATCTATTCGCTGGTCAATCCTGCCTTCTGAGATCATTGCCTAAATCGACACTTGTTCCCCCTGCTCACAATCAATCATCATCATCATAATGTAAAAACTCAAATCCTCCTCCATGTTCCTGTGCTCATTTGTGGGGACATGCCAAGAGTTCCGCCTTTTGGCTCCTTTCCCACAGACTGTCAGGGAAGCAAATCGATCAAAGGGAAGACCCAGGCGCATAGAAGGAGTAGGAATGAAGTATGAGCTTTAAAATTGCGTGTCTCTAGTTGTTAGAATTTGATCGTTACGAGTCTCATTTGCTTTAAGGGGGAGCCCCCTGGGCGATAGCAAGTAAGATACTGCTGGAAGCAGAAACTTACAGGTGTGTGAGTGAAAGCAAGCCATCCAGAGACTTAGGGTTCAGTCCGCTCAAGAGATTGTTCTTGAGAATCCTAAAAGAAAATTTAGAACAACACACAGACTAAATCACAGCTTTTCATTTTGGTGGAAGACAGTCACCGTGCAGTCCTTTTTAACAGTCCACCTGCTGTGGTGAGATAGTTGCCATGCAGAATCATCCGAGGCCCTGGTTGGGAGGGAGCATCCCCCTTTGCATCCCCCTGCTGTACCTCAAGAACGGCTAAGCCCAGGCCACAGTAAGAAGGCGATAGGAATGCATATTCCTTCCGCATGACTTTCATGGATAGAAGTTGTTTAAACAAGCGAGGTACATCACTAGGTACACCTATTCTTTACATCCAGTTTCTATCCTGAAAGAATCGACAGCGAGAAGTTTATCGCCTCCACTGCTGACAGGAGACGTAGGCTTCCCCTTTCATTCTGAATTCCTTATCCTGTGACCTTCTCTGGGAAAACATTAAAATCAAAGTAGATACTATCAACTACATATCCAGATCTGACACTTTCCTGGTGCTTCCTACACAGTAGTGTTATTCCAAGATTTATGAAGCTGTAAGCCAATACACCGCATCTCAAACTGCCAAGGTAGCAAAGACTACTTTAAATACTCCCACTAATTCTGATCACTTTCTAAAGGGCACATCTGAAAAAACAGTAACAGCATTGTGTAATGCAACCAGTATGTTGAAAAACCTATTTTCTGGCAAACTTGCATTTTCTTTCTAAACGATTTGGCATTGTTAGATTTGAGTTATTAGTACTTGGGGTTTTAGTTAAATGTATTTGTATTAACTTGCACTGTTAATGAGTGTTGTTTGGACGAAATGCTAAGCAACGTTTTGTAAGAAAAAGGGTGTTCAGTGAGGGCTACAGTGGAGAGGTAGGGCAGTAACAAGGTGGGATGATTAAAGTGAGGTTACTACAGAGGATTTTGGAGTTCTGTGAGTGGATATGGTTTTTCAAGGCAGCAACTGATGGATGAAAGAAAAGAAAGACTTCACTTCCTTTCCCTCTTCTTTGGCTACTACGAAGTGTACTCACAAGTACTCAGTCCAAGGATAGGCCCTCCACGCCTGTTTTCCAATGGAAGATATAGTATTCTCACTGAAATCCCTGGAGGAGAAAATGAATATAGGAAAATACGATTCAAATTGATATTCCCAGGCTGGAATATCTCAAAATGAACAGCGCGTTCTATTTCTGATAGGCATGCCACGTGAATCTGACACACTAAATGCAAATAATATATGAAGAAAAGATGATATGACTCAAGCCACCATAGAATCTTCTCAGGATCAGCCACAGTGATTTGAAAAAGAGCAAGGAAGGAACCTCAGGCATGTTCCCCCTTAGACTCATTCTCATCTGTGCTCTTGACAGAAGTGGTGAACCTGTGGCAGGTCAGCTCTGGCAGCTCTCACCTGCAGAAACAGCAGTGAGGGATCCTGGCAGTTGTGGTTCACTAACCTCTGGAAAATACAACTGGATAGTAAAATGAGGTAGGAGAAAGGAACTGATCCTATGGCATTTTGTGACTTGGCTCTACACTGCTGCAAAGGCTGTCTTGATAATTTCTATAAAGACAAGCCATATATTGAATTGACAACTGAGACTATAATAACTCTTCTACAGTCATGTTATACAGCATGCTTGCTGTTTCATCTATTTTTTATGAAAATACCCCAAACTTTGCCAAAATATGGAGTTATGGGAGTGCAGTGAGGGCCTCCAAGACTTTAATACTCACAGTATGGCAAAATCGTAGTGATGGCCAAATTGCTCTGGAACAGGCACACGGTGGAGAGAAGCAGGACTGGCGGTCCTGCTACAATTTAGGATTTCCTGGGTGCAATGACAGGAGGTTGGGCAAGGCTCAATGGCTGCGTCCAACCTCCGAAGAGGCACCAAGAGGATCAGAATGAGAAAAAGATGGGTCGTGGAGTTGGAGACACGTCCCATTTTCTAGAACGGATTCCAGTCCCTGCTCCCCTCTCGCTCACTTGACCCCAGTAAAGGATGCCTTGGAAATTGGCAGCCAACATTGAAGGTGACTGCATGCAGTTACCAAGCAACCACATTCACATGTGGGGATTGGTGGAGAAGGCCACCACATTATGACTTAGGATAGTGCATTTATGAATTCAGTGTCACTTGCAGTGCATCAGGTTTACCCAAAAGGTAATGATTCTGAATTTAAGAAGATAATCATCCTCAGAAGGAAGAGTAGGTTGAAATAAATTGTAGATAGAGTTTCCTCTCCAGCATTTGTTTATATATATAAATAATTTATATATATCAATAATTTGTTTATTTATTGCATTTGTATCGCTGCAACCCATTTGAACTCTTGGAGGCTTACAAGATCACATCAGCAATACAATTTACAATATCCATAATCAATTTAAAAATAGAAAAGTAACCCTGGGAATACTAAAAATGACAACTCGTTAAAAAAAGCCACAACAATAAAAAATGACTCCAAATTAGTTAAAATGCCCTCAGGATGGTTAATATCTCTGAATACAATCGGGGAAGAGATCAGCCAGATCTCCACAGGAAGGCGCTTCCGAAGAAGCAGCCAACTGAAAAGCAGAGCCTCTGGCTTCACATTTTCACACTTGGCTGTGATAAACACTCGGATGTTTGTGAGGGTCAGGGAACAAATGATGCCACGTGCATTAAGTGCCATGCATACAGTGCATACTTGTGTCGGATGTCCTAACATAAATATATAATTGCGGACGGCCATTGGATAAGGAAGGAGCATGGTGGCCGAGTGGTCAAGACGCTGGCCTTCTCGACCAGAAGGTCAGCAGCTCGGCAGTTCAAGACCGAAACGCCACCATGCAACTCAACAGCTGAGTTCCTATTACTTGCCCCAGCTCTTGCCAACATAGCAGTTTGAAAGCATGTAAAGATGCCAATAGCTAAATAGGTGGCACCTTCAGTGGGAATGATAACAGCGTTCCGTGTGCCTTGGCATATAGTCATGCCAGCCACATGACACGGAAGTGTCTTCGGAGAAATGCTGGTTCCCTTGGCTATGAATCGAAGATGAGCACAGCCCCCCAGAGCTGGCCATAACTGGCATGGGAAACCTTTACCTTTTTTTGGATAATGAAATGATCACACATTTTGGTACAGTGGTTTGCTGTGGTTGCTATCGATACCCACACTTCTCCCAGAAGCCACCTTTGAAAAAAGAATGAACCAGCACAAAAATAGTTCATTTATTAACCAATTTAGATTACACGCCTGTAAAATAGGATGCCCATTCATAATATTGACTGATCTCCAATTATACGCATACATTTACACATACACATACATGTACATGCATACACACACACAAATATATATGCATATGTATATATGTATGTACATATATCAACAGAGCATTCTCTTATATAGAGAACGACCCTTGTCTCTCAAACACAAGAATATTTTCTGGTTAATTCTTGATAGCCTCAGTACCCAAATGCTCTAAAAACAAGGAGAACCAGTTTCCGGGGGGATCATGTGCTTATTTGTGACAGAGTACCCTTCCAGGACAGTGGGAAGGAAAGAGAATCTGTGCCAATCATGAGCTATTCTCCATCCATGTTAAAATCAACCTCCTCTTCGCCTAGCGGGCTCAGCTGTGAAAATGACCATTCGGTCACCTGGGAGGAGAGGGAAGGAGCACCTTGCCGATTATTTTGCACAGGCTGAGTTCTTCAGATCTCACAGATTTTTTGACACTGTACATTTTGAAAAATTCCAGTCTCTGTATTGGGTGCATATAGAAGCCCAGAACAAGCTGCTAGAATGGGCTCCTCCCATATACACTTTCTTGTTCTTCCAACAACTGGATTTCCCTCTTAATTCTCACAAGGATCTCCAGGACCGACACGGGATGTTCCCTAGGAAACACAAGGTTCTCCACCTTGCAAATGTAGGTCTGGATAAGACATCACCAAAGGCCTGCACAGTACTTTTAGTGTGTGTGTGAATCAAGCCCCTGCAGTTCATAAACTAACAGATGCAATTACTGACCCCGACCAACTGGAGCTAAATCAACAAACTACAGCTAAACAGGCCGTGGCTTAGTGAAATCTGCAAAACCTATCTAAAACCGTTGTTTCACAAGGCAAACCCACTCTCCTTTAAAAGAGACCAAGTGTGCGCTTGAATGTTCAGCTCTAACTCTGCTGATTAGCTCCAGCATATCCCACAGTATCTGGACAGTAAGCCGGATGACACTAGTCTCACTTTTCTCCACTTAAGAAAGTACCAGTATGTCCTCTGGGTGTATTTCGCGCTTTGCTTTGTCCAGTTCTGTATTTTGAATTATCTTACATGTCGGCTTAGCAACTAGGAAATTTGATGCATTTCTGTATGTGCGTATATGTATTCATTATTTCTTTTCGCCTCTCTTGTTCTTGGCCACGTTCCCCTATCAACTGAGGAAACGTCCCACGTGATAAGAGGACAGTTTCATCTTGGAAACAAGATCAAAATAGCCTCTTGGGGTCAGATCAAAGGAGCCCCTAAAATTCTAGAGAGTTTCATGGGAGTCTGGATATTTGCCTTTAAGAAGCATAGAAGACTCTTTGAAGACTGGATTTGTGCAACTAAATATGGATTGCTGGGATTTCTCCAGGCAGTCTCCAGGTGTCAACAATAGAAATAACCCCAGATACACAGACAAGGACTTGCCAAGCTTCCTCAAAAGTTGCCAACAAATCAGATTCCTAGCACTTCCATCTTTGTAGTCCGTAACCTCTATAAAAAAATCTTTCCTTTTCCATTGTTTGGAGTCCCTCTTTCTTGTAAAGCAGGCATGCAATGACTGTGGAATAAACATGGTTCCTTCTCCTCGGTTTTGCTCCATTCTTCTGACTTCTCCATGGCAATGAGTACTTTTAAAAATTGACTAAGAGTGCACAGCACCGAGTACTTTTAAAAATTGATAAGAGTGCACAGCACCATGAATGATATGCATTCTAAGTCTTGAAGCTTAGAAATGACTTTTGGTTAGAGAGGATAATGTGAATGGCTATTTCTTTCTTCTCTGCAGATTACAGATTAACTGTGGCATACCTGTGGTCTGCTACCGCATCGCCCCCCAAAGACCCATCTGGTTTTTTGATGATATCCAACAGTCCCTGCAAACTCAGTTGTTGTCCCTGGGCTTGGGGAGGGTGATACTATGCTCCTCTGGAGTTTTATCTGGAATCTTGTCCAATGAAGTGCTCCTTTTTTACTGGCACTTATCATCTTTGCTCTCGTTGTTTTGTTTTGTCTGCTTCTTCAGTTGTGTCTACCCAGATTCTCATAGAATTGGACAGCCTTTAAGGTGAATAAATACATATACATTTTTCAAAAAAGAATTTTTCCTCAAGTTAAATTATGTGCTGTGTGGATATTTCATTAAGCCAGTAAATTAAGGAAATGTACATTCCAAGATCTCATTGTAGCCAAGTATGGTCCCTAATGATGTTCCCTAGAGCCCCCAAAGGTTTTGATGCCCCTCCAACCTGAGCTGCATCAACCCCCTACATGGTATTCTCTGTTAAAAGCTTTGAAACCAATCCAAGAATCTATTTCTTTTCTCCAAGTATTTACTCCAGGGATTAATAATATCCTTAAACTCAACCAAGAGAAACTTTCTAGACTGTGTAAAGTCGAGAAATTACAGTAGTTGCCAGTCACAGAGTTTTGAATTATGTTAATAGTTTTTCAGGTATTTAGTTGCATAGGAAAAATCTATGTATGACTGGAATTGAAAATATCCCTAATGCAAGTAATCTGATAGAGTTTATGAAAATGTTTTTGAGATCTTTCACTGCTAGTTGATTTTTTAAATCAGAAACTGAACATGGTGAAAAATCCCCACTGTGAAAAGATTGTATTGTTCAGATTCTATGAAGAGATGAGAAGGTTCGATAGAGATCTAGTCAAAGCCTCGTGGGGGAAACAAGGACTGAACCATGTGTGAAGCAGCCTAGAGTCATTACGCATGATCAAACACAAGAGAGGCAACCTCTGTGAGGACCATTATTTTATCTACCAAAGTCAGGAGCAAGGTGGGCAGAAGGAGAAATTCTTGTAACCTTGAAACACTATTAAACTATAGGATAGAAAGTATTTTTGACTGGCCACTCCTTTCAAATCTAACATCTGGTCTGGAATGAGGTCCTAAGAAGAATATCCCTCTCCCTGGATTTCACAAAGGGAATAAACAGAAAAAGCTTTGTTATTATTAAGGAGGTGCAATGGCGCAGCAGCTTAAGTTACTCCAGTTGTGCTGACCAGAAATGGCCGGCATTCTGGCTCGATCCGCAGCTCCGCATGACGGGGTGAGCTCTCGTCATTCGCCTCCAGCTCCTGCCCACCCAGCAGTTCAAAAGCACGTAAACACTGGCGATTAGATAAAACGGGTACCACTTCGGTGGGAGCTGGCTGGCTACGGTGGGAGCTGGCTGGCTACGGCGGGAGCGGCAAGTCAGAGCTGAGTGGCGATTAGGAGTGAACTTCCCTCCTGCCGGGGGCGGAGCAAGAACGGCAGAGATGCCCCGGATGCAACATCACCAGCCAGCGGGTTAGTAAAGAACACACAATGTATAATAGCTGATCTATGTAAGCCACCAAGAGTCTTCGGAAATTGGCAGCATAGCAATGTGTTAAATAAATTATAAATTTAATTTTTTATGAAACACATACTCTTCCTAAATCTATGCACGTGCAATGAATTCAAGCAATGAAGTGATGATGGACAATACCTCTTCTACCACTGTCATCATCAGTTTAAAAGCACTTTACAAGCCTTCATCTAATTTCTTGGCATTCTGCCAAGTAGCTTCACAACTGTGCGTAACCAGTCCAAACAACATACCAAGGGGGCAGGGAGCAGGCGGGGGCGTGATTGTAGGACTACAGCTGCATTTTGACTCTTTTCATAGTCCTGGATGTAACGTCTTTGGTTGCAGACCCATGCTCCTGCCCATGAGCTTTACTTGACTTTTTAAAAAAGGGACCCCGGAATGACTGCCTCAGAAAGAAGCAAGGTTCCCTTGTCGGTTCCACTTTGATTTCACGGCAGCTTTTGACACCATCCACCTTTCCGTTGCTCTGTACAGGCTATACGAGTCAGATACTGGAGGTTTGGCTTGAACTAGTCACGTTCTTGCTTGGACGGCTACTTCCGGAGAGAGGCATTATTAGCACACACTCATAAACGATTCTCTTCTTTCTTCCATGCCAGTTTTTTTTACAGAGAACTACTGAGAGAGATCATCCAGCCATTGTTCAAAATGCCACCAAGGATGAGTGATGTTGAGTTGTACCTTTTTCTCAACAAATGCAGACAATAATGGATAGAACAAGGGTTAGGAAACCAAGCACTAACTTGACTGGAAGGGAACAGTAGTCTCTCTCTCTCTGTGTGTGTATAAAGAACCGATCCTGTCCTAAATGGGGTTGTTGGGTTTTTTGGAAAGAGCTACCCCCATCCAATGTTGCCCCTAAGAGCTTGAGCAGCCTCTGTGACAAGAAATGCATCAGTTTTTGCTGACAAATTAGTTGCCATTTTTCCTGGAGGGGACAACCTGCCTTCCCATAGTCCTGCTCTGGAACCCATCGTCCTGCTCTGATAATCAAGCACAGTGTGTGTTTCTGATACCTGCCTTGGAAAAGAGTCCTGACATGTCAGTTGGCCAAAATAATGCTGCAAGATACTGAGCAATTTGCCATGTTATTCCCGTATCTTGTTAGCTGCACAGGATGCTTCTGGGCTCAACATCAAGTGCTTTCTTTGACTTGGGACAGTGTCTTGGAAAGAGGGCACAGTGCTTGTCTTGCAAGTTGCCACTCGTCAACCAAATTCAATTTTATTTAAAATTTTTGCTTGTGTTGCGAAAATCTCGTGCGCCGAGGTGCTCGCAATCGGAGGTTCCACTGTAGTACTTAAGTGTACTTCTTATACTCACTACTTTTTATATGATAGTTCCTAGTTTTATAAGGCACGAGTCTGATACTGTATTGTAAATTTGGGAATCCGGAAACAATATTATTGAACATTTTATAGAGATGCAACGAGTAAGTGAATGCACACGTACATACATTTCTGTTTTATTTATTTAATTGATTAGCTGCCCATCTCCCACCAGCAACTCTGGACCGCTAACAATACAATCAAAATTAAAAACAGATTAATCTAATACAACAATAAATAAGTTAAAATTGATGAAAGATAGAAAAGTTAAGCAAGATGTAGGCTAAATCAACTAGTCCAATAACCATCTCAGGGTGACACACCACCACCTGGATGCCAGGCCAATTTGCAAACAAAAAATACGCATGTCAGATAACATATTTAATAATATCAATATGAACAACAGTGGAAATTTGTAACAGTGCACTAGACAATATAAGCTGGATTCACAAACATGATCAGTCTTCTTCTTCTTCCTCTTCCTCCTCCTCCTCCTCCTCCTCTCCCGAACTTCTGGAGATATATAAAAAATCACATTGCAATGTGCTTATTAAAATAGATTTTATTCTAGTTCATACTTTTAGCCAATAAGTCTGCTCAACTTTTGTCAGTTGTTATTTCTGATTTCATGTTAGTTAGCCAACTTACATGCCGCTGATCTTGCAAAAAGCAACTTACTATAGCAGATCCAGTGTCCTTACTCTCACATGCTTCGAAAACAATATCTACACATTGAGGGGCCATTATTTTTCTGAGCAGAGAAAGAAATATAGTATTTCATAGCTGTTGAGTTTCTGCCATGCTGAGTAGCTACATGCAGAAAAGATGAGAAGAGAGCAACTACAGATAGCCAAGTTCAAAAGAGTCCTAGGATAGGCCTGTCATAGTTCATTCTACTCCTGCTTGGCTTTTCCAAGTGCTCAAGTGGCTAAAGGTAAAAAGGGAATAGAAAATCACTATCCCTTTCTTCTGTTTCATGTAGGAACCAGTGACCCTGCCAGAAAGAAATAGAAAATAATATTGAGGGATCCTGAACAAACAGGCAGGATGGCAAGAGTTTAAAGCACAGGTGGTATTTCCAACAGAAAGTAGAATGGACGTTTTACAACTCAATATGACACACAACTTTCAAAACCTTTTTGACCAGAGGAGAAATGTATGCACGTAATCCAGAAAGAAAAATATTTTAACTTCTACTTTCTATAATTTGCAGATAATCTGTTTGTTGTTTGAGACTGCTTGATTGGGAGTAGCAGCTTGATTATGGAATTTCCTTCCAAGGCTATTTCCTTACACTGTTTTAGGCTATAAAGGCAGTAAAGAATCCATTTATTGTATGTTTCTGTTGCATATATATGGGTGTATTCCAGGACATTGTTTTAATGCCACTCTCAAATGGATATGATGTTTAAACTTGTTTTATTGTTCTACGTTTCATTTTAATCCTGTTTCAATTATATACAGTTCTAGTAGAGTGCTTTTTTAAAATTTACTAGGCATTTCCAATTCTGACATAAGTATTTGCCCATAGATTTCAGTAGGTTTTCTGACTGGTTTTCAAAAAGTAAACATGGGATCCAATTTAAACGCAAAAGCAAAACTGAGAAGCCTCCAAAAAGCATAAAAAGAATCAGCTTCGGCCAAGATAAATAGAGATATTATGAAGTAAGGCTAGAACGTTTCCCAGTCCACAACGGCTAAATTCACTGGATAACAGTTCCCATCATCCTAGTCCTTAATTGAAGACAATAAGAGCTATGGTCTTAACATCAAGAAAACAGAAATATGGTCTTAGGTCCTTACTCTCTGCCCTGAATGAAAACATGCGACCTCATGTCAAAAATGTTATGCTCGTTGTAAAATAGCCAGTCATTTAATACTAGGGTATTTTTCCTTTTTTTCTGGTTTTTTTCTCCTTCCTTTTCCCATTTCCCAGTCGAAGTGCTTGCTCCTGCTGTTGAACAACGAAATGAGCAAGTTTTGAGATTTTTCACAAATAGAAATCCTATAAATGGGATCTGCAGGTGCATTCTGACCCACTTCAAAAATTCTTCAAAATAAATAATCCGGACTCGCACATTGAAGCTACTTACGCTTTCTTGGAAGTGCTTTCGGTTCCCTCTTCTTCTGTCCCTGAGGTCCTGATGAAAAAAATAAAGGCAGAATTTGAGTACAGTTTTGCTCTGGCAAAAATGTGGAGGGATGCAAGTGCTAACAACCGTGAAACTGCCATAGTAACTGTGTAAACATTTAACTAATGCAAGATCTAGAAATATCTTGGAAAAAGTAAGTCTGAGAGAAGACAAGCCAGCCCTTGATCGAATGTACTGTACTACTTACTCAGTCTTTGGAGAAGATTCGGTAGTCTCTTTTTCAGACCTGATAAAAAACAGAAAGACGTTTCAATAGAACAGAAGAGAAAAAGAAATCTGCAGCTAAGCTTGTCTCTTTGCCAGGATGGGCAGGCTGATGGTTCATTTGTTTTCAAAGCTCTTAAAAGTGAAGGAGGCTTTGGACTGGTGCTTTCTCAAGCTCAACAACTTTGAGGTGTTCAGATTAGGGATCCCTGGAATTAGGAATTCTGGGAGCTGAAGTCCACTCATTTTAAAGGCTATGAGATTGAGAAACTGTGCTTTAGATCGTTTCCAGGTTTTAACTAAGCACAGATTCATTTGGCCCAGGAACCCTCTGCTTCATCAGATATTTCAAAGAAATATTTGAATAAGGCTGTTCACTATATTCAATAAGCTATTTAACACAGAGATGTCTGTCATTTTATGGGAGTTGTCCCTCCCATAAAAAATATGGTGATATGTAATTTACAGAAACCCATACTGGGAGGCTCAGTTGCCTCCCAGGTCAACAAGGACCACACTAGATGTTGGGGTTCTTGGACATCTGGTGAAAAATGGTCTACAGGACTCCACTAGAGACGAAAAAGGCAACACACTCTAGTTATTCTTGCCAAGAAAACCCCATGGACAGTAACAAAAGCCCAAAAGATATGATTCCAGAAGATGACCCCTCAGGTCAGGGGTTACTGGGGAAGAGCCAAGGGCAATTACAAGTAGCTCGAGAAAGAGTGAAGCGGCTAGGCCAAAGCCGAAAGGACACAAACCCTTCAACATCACAGTAATCCAAGTCTATGCCCCAACCCCTGTTGCCAAAGAGGCTAAAGTTGACCGGTTCTATGAAGACCTACAACACCAAAAAAAGATGTCCTTTTCATCGTAGGGGACTGGAATGCTACAGGAGGATATCAAAAGGTAACCAGAATAACATGCAAGTTTGGTCTTGGAATACAAAACAAAGTAGGGCAAAGGCTATCAGAATTTTGTTAAGCGAAGACACTGGTCATAACTAATACACTTTTCCAACAGCCCAAGAGGCGACTCTACACATGGACATCATCGAGGTCAATGCAAAAAACAGATGGATTATATTCTTTGGAGCTAAAGATGGAGAAACTCTATACAGTCACTAAAACAAGATCTGGAGCTGATTGTGGCTCAGATCATGAGCTTCTTATTGCCAAATTTAGGCTTAAATTGAAGAAAGTAAGGAAAACCACTAAGCCATTCAGTATGACCTCAATCATATCCCTTATGAATATACAGTGGAAGTAAGGAATAGAAGTAAGGGATTACATCTGGGAGAAAGAGTGCCTGAAGAACTATGGAGAGAGGTGTGTAACATTGTACAAGAGGTAGCTACTAAAGCCACCCTAAACAAAAATAAATGCAAGAAAGCAAAGTGGCTCTCTGATGAGGCTTTACAAATGGCTGAGGAAAGAAGGAAAGCAAAAAGCAAGGGAGAATGGGAAAGATATACCGAATGCAGATTTCCAGAGAATAGCAAGGAGAGATAAGAAGGCCTTCTTAAATGAACAGTGCAAAGAAATAGTGGAAAACAAGAGATTTATTCAAGGAAACTGGAGATATCAAGGAAATGTTTTGTGCAAAGATGAGCATGTTAAAGGACAAAAATGGTAGGGACCTAACAGAAGCAGAAGAGATTAAGAAGAAATGGCAAGAATACACAGTAGAGCTCTACAGGAAACATCTAAATGTCCCTGATAACCACAATGGTATGGTCGCAGACCTAGAGCCAGACATCCCAAAGTCTGAAGTGGGCTTTAGGAAACATTGCTAACAACTAAGCTACTGGAGGTGACAGTATTCCAGATGAACTATTTAAAATCCTAAAAGATATTGCTGTTAAAGGGCTGCATTCAATATGCCAGCAAATTTAAAAAGCACAATAGTGGCCACAGAATCAGAAAATGTCAGTTTATGTTTCAATCCCAAACAGTGCCTAATAATTTTCAAACTACTGTACAATTGTGCTCATTTCACATGCTATCAAATGCTCAAAATACTGCAAGCTGGGCTTCAGCACAACGTGAACTGAGAACTACCAGAAGTACAAGCGGGGTTTCGAAGAGACAGAGGAATTAGAGATCAAATTACCAACATTTGCTGGATCATGGAGAATCCACGGGAGTTAAAAGCCTTTGATTGTGTGGATCACAACAAACTGTGGCAAATTGTCAGGAGAAACATCAACAACCTCAGACAGGCAGATAATACTACTCTAATGGCAGAAAGTGAAGAGGAACTAAAGAGCCTCTTGATGAGGGCAAAAGAGGAGAGTGCAAAGCTGGCTTGAAACTCAACATTAAAAAAACTAAGATCATGGCAACTGATCCCATCCCTTCCTAGCAAGTAGAAGGGGAAGAAATGGAAGCAGTGGCAGATTTTACCTCCTTGGGCTCCAAGATCACTGCAGGCGGTGACTGAAGCCATGAAATCGAAAGACGCTTCTCCTTGGGTGGAAAGCGATGGCAAACCTAGACAGCGTATTTAGAAGCAGGGTCATCACCTTGCCGACAAAGGCCCGCATAGTCAAGGCTATGGTTTTCCCAGTAGTATTGTATGGCTGTGAGAGCTGGACCGTAAGGAAGGCTGAGCATCGAAGAATTGATGCCTTTCGATTGTGGTGCTAAAGAAGACTCTTGAGGGTCTCTTGGACAGCAAGGAGATGGCTACCACGAGCTCCATTCTATTGGAGTTTTTTTCCTCCTGGAAAAATTAAGCGAAATATTGCTCCCCCCCAGTTTATTTGCCTGTAGATGGGGCAGGAATTTTGAAAGGCTTCTGTTAGAAAGCAACTATGTGTCGCAAACATTTCAAAAAAATACAATTCATATAATGAATGAATTAGAATCTATGGATGGGTCCACCTTCAAGCGAAGAAAGCATATCTGACATGAAGAACTCTACAGGTACTCACAGTTTCTTTGAACTGGCCTTTCTAACAGGTTCTAAAGCTTCAGCTGGAGCTGGAGCTGGAGCTGGAGCCGGAGTCGGTTCTGGAGCCGATCCCGGAACCGAAGGTGGAGTTGTAGCTGCAGATGGTGGCAGGGGTGGTAGCAGCTCTCTAGATAAACCAACAGAAACTGAGATTAACCCAAGTTTAAGATGGGTTAATCAGTAAAGATCGGAGTGGTGATCTTCTCTTTGCTTTCTGATCCGAGCATTTCATACTCTCTCCAAAGGAGCAACAATTATGTAGTTGCTCAGTTGCATTCCACGATGGCTTTGCTGCAAAACCAGGTCTTGTCTGCCAGCCAGGGAATGCACCTGGGCACCCATGGCCATGAAATTCATGGATTTTCAAATCTTGCTTTAACAAAATGTCTAAGCAAACTCTTCTCCCCCCCAAGCCTTTGATGCTTATATACATTCATTCCTTTTATATATTCTTATACTGCTTCTTCTTGTTAATTCAAAGTTCAGAGTAGGAATTAAACTGTTGGACCAGGTGGAGGGAGACCCAAGTTCAAATCTCCACAAATGTCTTAGAGTCCTATGGGTGATTTGGGGCCAGACACTTCCTTGGGGGGACCGTCCTGGCAGGATTATTGCTGCTGGAATGAAATGAGGGGACTCTCCTGTATGCCACCTTGAGCCCGCTGAAAAAACATATATCCAACAAATAAAAACCTCAACAAATGTTTCTCTAAATTTGGTATCAGAACTGGATTAGGTGCTGGAAACGCCAGTAAGCTGGTTCACATTTCTTCTGTATCTTGAGAACCAGTTAAGAGAAACAACCCTGCAGGTTGTTACGATATGCTAGAGTGACAAACTCATTTTAGCCAATATGAAATCTGTATTTGTCACTGGACAAAAGAGGCTCTTTTTTTCTTTTGTTTTTGCTGCTGATCCCAACATAAAGGAAGAGAGCTACAGAACCCCTAGGAACTGTGTAGTATTTTTCATTCTGTTTTGGATCTACCTCTGAGGAATGAAGATGAGATTTGGGGCTGATGGAATAACAGCATGCGCTGTCTGGGGCTACAGGCTAGACCCCCGCTCTGAAAATGAGCAAGAGGGCTCCTGAATGTATGAACCTCTTCTGAAAATGAAATGAAATGCTGTAGCCCTCAGACATGTCCATTGTTTCCTAAGACATTTTGCGGACAAAATTCCTGATTTTGATGCTACTGACAATGTCATTCCATTGAGATGTTAAATGTCTTATTGAGACCAAGTGTGTGGAATCCATTTCAGCTCTTGAAGCTTGTAGATTTGCAAATGATTATTTGAGTTTGCTCTTAAAGCATACTGTCATGGGAAATACGTGGCTGTACTGCAAAGGACATCTTCCAGTTCCAGCCAGTTCTTCTTCCAGCCACAGCGAATCTTCTGTCTCCACCTTCCTCGGTCTTCAGCATCGTCCTCAGTCACACCAACCTCCTGCATGTTCTCTTTCACAGCATCCATGTACCTCCTCCTAGGCCTTCCTCTTCTCCTTCTTCCCAGTAGCTCCATTCTCAATATGCTCATTTCTCATCTTGTCCAACTTTGTCACACCCAACAAGAATCGCAGCATCTTCAACTCTGCCACCTCTTAGGTTAGGGTTAGGGTTAGGGTTATTTGTCTTGTCTTTTTGTCAAGGCCACTGTCTCCAGGCCGTACAGCATTGCGGGTTCACCACTGTCTTGTAGATCTTCCTTTTCACTCTTGCAGGTACCTTTCTATCACAGATCACTCCTGACACTCTTCTCCATCCACTCCATCCTGCTTGCACTCTCTTCTTCACTTTTTTGTCACATTTCCCATTACTTGGACAGTCAACCCTAGGTATTTAAAAGTCATCCACCTTTGCCACCTCTATCCCTTGCAACTGCATCCTTCCACCATCCTCTCTCTCGTTTATGCGCATGTACTCTATCTTGCTCCAACTGACTTTCATTCCCCTTCACTCCAGTGCGTGTCTCCATTTCTCCAGGTTCATCTCAGTGTACTCCCTACTTTCACTGCAGATCATAATGCCATCTGCAAACATTATATTCCATGGAGACTCCTGTCTGACCTCATCTCTCAACCTGTCCATTGCCACTGCAAACACGAAGGGGTTGAGGGCCGATCCTTGATACAAACCTACCTTAACTTTAAACCAGTCTGTCATTCCTACCACACACCTCACTGCTGTCACGCTGTCTTCATACATATCCTGTACCAACTTCACATACTTTCCCCCTACTCCAGACTTCCTCATACAATACCACAACTCCCCTCTTGGCACTCTATAGTACGCTTTCTCCAAATCCACAAACACACAGTGCAGTTCCTTCTGGCCTTCCCTGTACTTCTCCTGCAGCGCTCTTAGCCCAAGCATTGGATCGGTAGTACTCTTTCTTGGCATAAAACCATATTGCTGTTCACTGATCGTTACCTCTCCTCTCAGCCTACCTTCTACTACTCTTTCCCATAGCTTCATGGTGTGGCTCATCAACTTTATGCCTCTAGAGTTGCTGCAGCTCTGTGCATCGCCCTTGTTCTAAAAAATCGGGACAAGCACATTTCTTCTCCACTCCTCAGGCATTTTCTTGCAGTCCAGAATCTTGTTAAACAATCTGGTTAGCAGTATCCTAAATACTTCTATGCCTCTAGTGGTATATCGTCTGGGCCAACTGCCTTTCCAGTTTTCATCCTCTTCGTAGCCCACCTCACCTCACCCTTACTAATTTCCCGTACATCCTGGTTCACTATGTTTGCCTCATCTAACAGCCTCTCTCTCTCATTTTCTACAGTCATCAGTTCATTATAGTAGTCCTTCCACCTACCTAAAACACTCTGTTGGTTTGTCAGCACATTTCCGTCCGCATCTTTTATCACCCTAACTTGCAGCACATCCTTCTGCACTGTCTGACCAATCGATACAAGATCTTTTCTCCTTTGAGTTCAGCTTCTCGTACATCTCATCATATGCCTTTTCCTTTTCCTTTGCCACTTCTCTCTTCACTCTGTTTCACATGTCCTTATACTCTTGTCTGCTTTCCTCGTTTCTCTTGCTATCCCAATTTTTCTTTGCCTGTCTCTTTCCTCTTATGATTTCCTGAACTTCTTCATTCCACCACCAAGTCTCTTTGTCTCCCTGACTCTTTGCAGATGTCATACCAAGACCCTTCCTAGCTATCTCCCTCACCACTTTGGCAATAGTTGCCAGTCCTCCCACACCTCCTTATTGATGCTCCGGAACTGACTCGCCTTCTTCCTAAATTTCACACAAAATTCTTCCTCTGTCAGTTTCCATCATCTGATTTTTAGTACAGTCCTCACTCTCTTCCTTCTCCTCGCTTCTAAGATCATCTTGCAGACCACCATTCTATGTTGTCTAACCACA
>JANHZU010001480.1:543077-556001 GCA_032468055.1 Acrochordus granulatus | reverse complement strand
AGGGGTTGGGCTTCTGATGGTTGGGGATGCATAAAGATTCAAGACCGATTCCCTGCTTCACCCCGGCTCCATCCTTCCTTCTCCCACAAGATATTTGTGAATGTACAAATACTCCTTTATCAACTGCCTCATTTAACTACCATTCACAATTACAATGGTGGTGAAAAAATAACTTTGCAACTAATCCTCGCACTTACAACCTTTGCAGGTCTTGAAAAGCAAAGGAAGGCTGAAGTAAAGATCATAAGCACAGTTGTGGTATCACTTAGTGACTGCTTTGCTTTACCAAGTTGGTCCCAATTATGTCACTAAATGAGGACTACCTATACAGTACTTCTGTGTTCTCTTTTGGTAGGGTAGATTGCCTTAAATTCTGGGAACTGTCCTAAGAAAGTGATGATTTATTAAACCCAGGACCAGAGATCTACTTTTCCCAGGATAGAGTGCCACTGAAGTATATCCCCTTCAAAAAACATCAACTCAACCCATAATCTCTCTTTTGCACCCACGCCAGCCTCTCAAGACGACACTGGCAGCAGGGGATCCCACTTCAGTTTCCATTAAATTTACAGCTACTCTCGCTTTGCCCAGCAGCTGCATAACTACCAGTAAGAATGGCCTGGAATTAAAGACTGCCAGAAGCATTTTGCTTTTGTTGGGGGGCTTCCAGCACAAGACCCCCTCCCTTTCCCTCCACCCAGCCCTAAAAGTAGGTTTTCTGATTGCTTCCCAGGGAAGCTGAGGTCACAAAATGAAAAGGGCTCCAAGTGCCGTTCATCAGGGATTTTAGTGCCAAGTGATCAGGACCCACGTAGGGCTGCTGGCTGACTCACCACCACATAAGTGGTGAGTCAGACCCATTCAGAATTGTGCGGTGGTGTGTCTATGTGTGTTTTTAAGGCTCTCTTTGTGTAAGGAAGGATTCTGTACAAATGGTGTCGTGTTGTAACCTTGTCTAATGGAATTCCCCATGGGAAGGGATATTAACAGCAGAGTGCCAAAATACCCATTTTTCCAGGCCTTTGAGTGCAAAATCTAAAGATACTAAAAGTATCATTCAGCATTACTCAGTACTGTGTTTCTCACACGTTCCACACGGTTTTCACACAGTCTGTGCTTTGATGACAAATGCAGAGTGGCATTCAAACCTTTTGTAGTACCAATGTTCAAATATTAAAAATGATTATATGTCAACTGTCAAATCCCAAATACAAAACCTGCAACATTTATTTGCAACATTTAGAAATAGATTAATCTATTTAGAAAACCTGTGATGGATTTAGCCCACTTAAAACTGAAAGCAGCCCTCTGAATAATGCAAAAAAGAAAGCATCTTATTTCAGCTTGTGGTTCCATAAAAGCTGTGGGGTATTGTTATAATTGTTGCTATTTTTTATGGAACAGTATGTATCTGTCATCTTGTCATGGTAAATGATAATGGGAAAAAAATTCCCATGTTCTGCAGCTGCAGTCACTAATGTTTCTGACACCACCACACCACCAGCCTGTGCTTATTTAAGGGAATTTTCAAATTGTTTCATCTACTAAGCTGGTTTTAAATCACAGAAGGGACTAAAGGTCTAGGAAAGACTAAATTTTATCTCTGCACTTTAAGGCCTCAAATTAAGAGGGAAATGGATAGTGGAATCTATATTTGAAAAGAAAAATGAGGCAAAACTTTTTTCTGTGAGCTTTAATTACAAAAATACCCCAAAGTAATAAATAAATGAGAAGATGGCATTTGGTTAACTTTCTTTGTATCTAAAGATGTATCTACAACCTCAGATAAAAAAACAAACTTTTGGTCAAACCATCATATGCTCAAGATACTGGATATGATGATGTGGCCAAAACTCTCTTTTTTATGTGTGCCTCTGGGCTCCATGTGGGCTAAATAAACACTTCCTTAGATTTTTGTCTACAGAAAAAAGTGAGGAAGTGGTATCACAGAAAAACAGAATATAAAGTCAGAAGGCATCTTGGAGATTATCCAGATCAGTGTTTTTCCAACTTGGCCACTTTAAGAAGTGTGGAGTTCAACTCCCAGAATTGAATACCTATTGGGGAATTTGGAGAGTTGGTCCACACGTCTTAAAATGGCCAGGTTTGAAAAACCACTGATCTAGGCCAACCTAGACTGTTGGGCTGGACTTGAGGCTTCATTTGAGCAATCACTGATCATTAAGTCTCAGCCACATTCTGTTTTGGTGCTGGTTAAATAGAACAGAATTATAGTCTAATATCTGGAGCAGTGTTTCTCAATAAGATGGGTGGACTTCAACTCCCAGAATTCCCCAGCTTGGCTGGGAATTGAAGTCCACTCATCTTAAAATTGCCAAGATTGAGAAACTGCTTTGGAAGGTCCATGTTGTGAGAAAGGTGGCATAAAGATTCATATATCAAAGTACATGCATATCAGTTGATGAACTGGCCCTGCTTCACAATTGCTTTTGCCTTCAGCTGCTCTTGCCCTCGGTTTCCATCCTCCCCCTCCCCTAAGAGCACTTTCCCTTGTTTCCAAAAGCATCTACAGATTTCTCCTCACTGTGGAATTAATATGCTTCTCCACCCGTCCTTGAGTGGGCAGAAAACTCTTGCAGTGTGAAATTGGCAGCCTCCATTGCCAAGCCCTATTGTGCTTCCCTGATTCCTCTCCAAGGCAAAACTTCACAAAGCTGAACAGATTTTGCAAACCTGGAGGGTGCCCTTATGTTGTGTTGTAATAATACAGGAAAAAAACAATTTAATCCTGGTAGAGCTAACCTTGATTTAAGCCTGCCTGGCCCAGGGACTGGCTAGTCCCTGACTGGCTTTTCCATTTTTGCCCTCTTACCAGACTTTTACTTTCAGAGGTTATGTTATACCCCTGGAACTTACTCACAAAAGAGTGAGACATTCTGTAAAATAGCCCAGTTTGGCAGCTCCACTTACCTGCACCAGGTGGACACTTGAGCCCTCTCTGCTCAGTCCTCTTCCTTGGCTGAGGACAAATTTCTACAGCCTGATATTTCTTTCAAGCCAAAAATGAACTGTAGGGGCAGATTAATCACGAGCTCCTAGGAACAATATTAACTGTATTTGCCTGGCAGGTATAAAAATGTATATTATTATTATTAGATTATATCTCCTATGTTGTGGTTATACAGGCAGGTAGTCCTCATTTAGCAATCACAATTGGGACCGGCAACTTGGTTGTTAAGTGAAGCAGTTGCTAAGTGAAACTGTGACTGTACTTACAATCTTACTTCAGTTTTCCTTTGTTTCACAGACCTGCAAATGTTGTAAATGTGAAGACTGGTTGTAAAGTTACTTTTTCATACCGTTGTAACTTCAAACAGTCACTAAGTAAAGCAGGAGCTAAGCAAGGACTACTTGTAGTAGCTTCATTTTAGTGATTAGAACTTAAGAATAATTATCCTTTTTAAAAAAGGATACTCCAGTTGTTGCTAAAGGACCACTTCTGGCATATGCACAGCCAATGGTAGGCAATACTGGAGATCTTATTCAGCTACATTTGGGGAGCTGTAAATTTCATTGGTTGCCTGTTATTTTCTAACTCCAGTTCCAATGCTTATAATTGTGTATAAAGCTTAACAAATATTAGACTAACAGGGTACTTATAGGAATGTTGACTTAGGCCTTGACTAACTTTCTTAGGAGTCTTCCCTATGCCTAAGTAAAGATGCTCTCCATTCATTCTTCACTCAATAGAAAACTATACCAGTCAGACATTTGCTATCCTCATTGCTGATCCCAATTCTTCCTCTATTCTGTTCCCAGGCACTGACAGTCACCCAACTTCCTTTCAAGGTGAAAGAGCTTAAACGATTTTGAACACCTTGAAGCCATCCCTATTATTATTATTGGAATAAGGGGAGAAAAACCTTGTTTTAATACCAATACAGCTAAGGACAATTTAATCCAAGCTCACTAAAGAGAGGAAGCAGTATTACAGATGGAAAAGAGATATTCCCAGGACATGGTGTCAGATGCAAAGACCAGGCCCAGGCAGCAAGATTCAAACTAACAGATTTATTAGGTCTTGCATATGTACAAAAATCTGCCCAACTGGCTGTAGAACATCTGTAGCTGTGAGATAAAGTCCAATGGCCCTTAGGAGGGGCCGAGTCTATTTGAGGCTGTGCAAAGATTTGAGACTGATTCTATGCTTCACACCTCCCTCTGGCTTAGCCCTTCCTTCTCTCATAACATGTTTGTGCTGTGGTTGGTTACAAATGGGGAATGGACTCAATGGGTAGCCTGTTCTGGCTCCCTCCATGGATGAGTTTGGCATCAATACAATACAGGAGGCTCTATTCCCAATAGAAACTTAATTGGTTGGTGGGAGACCCAGCAACTGAATTCTTATTTGTTTAGTTTGGGTGCGTTTGTGTTTTGTTAAAGAACAAAGGACAATATATAAAGCAGTTTGATAAAGAACAACCTCCAACGCATATGTCATTTGGCCTTTCTGCCATTACAGTTTGTAGGGCTCATTTTGAGTGGTTGAGATCATAACCCAAGACAATCCTAATATTTGTACTAGTAAAATAATTTTCCCTTGAATCAAGCTCAACACCTGATGACTACATATCTTTTATTTGGCATTCATGTATTTTACTTGATAACCACATAGTAATGTTCCGCCATTGTCTTCTTCTGGGATGTCTTTTGATTTACAAGTCTGATCCACAGTCCTAGGATTTCAAAGTCATCTTTCATTTATACTTAGATCTAACTCTGCCTACTTTTTTTATATCAGCCAAGGTTGGCTGGGTGCTGAAACCTACTGAGATATGCTATTGCTAATAATCTTATAACGGAAGCCCAAGAGGTACATCAGTGTTAGTATTCTGTGTATCATATTCTGTGTATAACCAGGCCAGAAACACAGTGGCAAAAGAAATCAGAATAGCAAAAAAGAACTACTCTGAAAAACTTAAAAATCAACTTTCAGCAAATGGTTGAAATACATAACAAACTTAAGTGTGGAAAAGCCTATAGAACATCACTGGCTACAGGAGTTCTTCACCCTCAGCTGAGGAAAGCCATCAACTAGCAGAAGGCCTGAATGTGTTCTGCTGCAGGTTTCAAAAACAACCATCATCATCTCATTTTAACAACCCCACCTCAACAGCTATTTCCTCTACAAGCACATCTACCACATCTACCCCTCCTTCTCAGCTCTCTTCCCCACCTAGGCCCTTACTCCCTATGGGGCCCTCACCTCTTGTGATTTTAGAAAAAGAAGTACAAAGTCATCTTCAGAAACAAACTATCAGAAAAGCACCTGGGCCAGATAATATGACCTCTTTCTGCTGAAAAACCTGTGCAGTACAAGTAACCCCCAACTTCACAAGCATCTTCAATAGATCACTAGAGCTGTGCTACATCTGTATACTAAGAGGGTCAAGAAAATATCTACAGACCACTTTAACCCTGGACACAATGCTTTTGAACTTCTTCCCTTAGTAAGCGTATACCACAACTTCCAGAAACAAGAACAACTTTTTCCCCCATGCCATAATTCGAATGAATACTTGACTAATGCTATATGATCATGCTGCATGACAGAAAGGTAGGGAATTCTGATTAAGCCAGACATTCTGTCTAATGGGTATACATACCTATTAATTCTACACTTTATAATATTTCCATTCTATTCTGTCTTTTTCCAGAAGTCATATGGCTTTTTCTACGACCGTACTGCAATCCTGGGAAAAAGATAGGGTTGGTTTAAGGAGGTGCAGATATTCATGCCTCTGTTAGTGCTGAAGTATCTTGGTCTTCAAATCCAAACCATTTTATAGTGCTACTACAAACTGCTTCTCTATATGTAGAAGGTATCTACAAAACATGATGGCCTCTCCATGAAATAATCTTTCTCAAGAGGTATGTCTGGGATCTACCCACCCATTTTTCTTAGCGCAAGTCGCTTTTATTTACTGTGGCCCACTGATATATTTTAAGAGTTTATTTGCATATAATTTTGATTTTAAAACAGTGTTTCTCAATCTCAGCAACTGGAGAATTCGGGGATTCTCCATATATCTTAAAGTTGCTGAGATTGAGAAACACTGCTTTAAATCAAATATTGGTGATTTCCTCACTAGCCTAAAGCATCTTCTAATCATCCAACTACTCTTGTGCCAGAATAAGAGTAATAAAGACAGGCATCATTCATTTCAGGGGTGATGCCATGAAGATTCTATAAGATACTTCCAGGGAAATGGCCTTTATTAGCTTTTGTCAGAATGACCCTGTTTTTAATCATTCATTTTGGATTTTTGAAGTCTGTCACATTTTATTGTCACAGAAAAACTGTCACAGGGGACTAAAAGCATGCCAAAACGTGCCAGTGGCAGCCTATTTGGGAGAAAACCTATAGCTTATTTTGCATTTCTGATAGCACCACAGGTTCTTAATTTCTTTACTTCCTTCTAGCTTGAAATAAGTCACAGTAAACAGCCTCCTGGTAACTTAGAAGATCTACGTTTTGCTCAAAACTCTGTGTGTCTGGCTTTCTGGGGAGTGAGGAAGGTGGAACAGAAAAGGAAAATACTCACTTTTATCTGTGCAACCTAGAAGGTGTTAAGACACAATGGAACCTGTTTGGTGTAGGAACAGAAACAGTGTGTACTTTCCAACCAGTGAAGCTGAAACTTCTCTCAGCTTTGACCAAACCACTTTGGGGCTGCTTGACCTGGCAGCTGGATAATTCCTCTTCCACCACCCCCAGGTGTCTCTCTCAAATTTACCAGATGAAGCCGGTATTTTTGATAAGAGTTACTGCCCCAAAGGTTGTTCCCAAGATTTAATCTTCAGATGACACTATGAAGAGATTTCTGTGACCTGCTCTGCATGTTCAGAGCACAGCAACACCAGTATAAGATATACACTAACGTCATTGGTAACCCCTAATCCTTCATCAGGTAGGATTTCCATCTGCCTGGAGTTTTAGCACTTGGTGTAATTAACATTTAATAGAAAAGAAGCCATGGGAGCTCTCCGTCTGAAAATGGAGCTGGAGAGATGAATGGGTTTTCCCATAACATGTAAAATGTGGAAACACAAAATGACACTCTAACATGCTCTCCCCACTGTGAAGACATCCACCAGCTAAAGAAGCTCCAGTTTAATGTTTTGACAAAGTATTTTGAGCAGATAGCAGCCTCTGGTCCATCTAGTCTAGGATTAGAAGCTAAGCAGCATTGGTAAAGGTTAAAACTTGGATGAGAGATTTCCAAGGAATGCCAGGGCTGGAGCTGGGGTGAGCAATCTAAAGAGCATCCTGAAAAAAGGCAAGGACAATCCACGTCTGTGTTGCTGCAGAGAAAACTACAAGGGTTGATCACAATGTCTCTCTAGCAGCCAAGTTCTTCTTGAAGGAGGCCTTGTTATATACATCTTAATGTTGAACTGAACTGTTCTCTGACTCAGGGTAAAATCCAGTTTGGGGGAAATCTCTAACAATTTTCATCTGGTCACAAAAGCAGGAGGGGCTGATGTCTGTACTTCATCCTCTCCCTCTGATGGTAGTCTATGCTAAGTCACTAACTAGAAATCTTGGGCAGGATCTAGGGCTCTTGAGGAATTATGGGGTGATCTTGGGGCCCAGTGCAGCTGCTGATTGGTAAGTGTCTAGGGTGAACACATCAGTAGCCCCTGGATTTAGTTTACGAGTCTCAGATCTATGTAGATTGGTGAACATGCAAGATTCAGGGCTGGGCATATGGGACAATTTAGAGCCTGGGCAAGCCGGCCGATGCTTGTTCAGCTGGCTTGCTTGTATCCACGACTTAAAGTTTTCTTCCCCATGGGAACAGAAAATAAGGGAAAGATTCCACCTGTTTATGTCATTCATTCAGTACATAATGGGAAGGACCTTTTAAAAACAGCTCAGAGTACAGCCCTTGGCTTCATATCAATTCTTTTAAAAGTTAGCCCTTTACTGCCTCTAATCCTGCTTGATGAAACATGCTTTTTCAGGGAAATGCAGCTGTCCTAGCTTCACTCACACACATTGGCAGGCTTGATCTAATAATCTATATAGACCGACTGATATCCTTCTCACCAATAAAAGTCGTAACAAAAGACAAAAACATTTTATTTGGTAGTGTGTAAAAGACTCAAATACATAAATCGGGGCAGGGGGCAGAAATATTTGGATTGGAGGAGTGTGTCTTGTGCCTGTCTAAGCTATCTTATTCTGGGAATTCTCAAATTTCCCAATCTAACTTTCTGCCTGTGATTTTCTGGTGATCTCTCATCCAATTTTGGGGATAAGCTAGGAATGGCTAGCTGTTTACAACATTACATTGCTACAGAGGTGGTCCTTGATTTATGACTACAATTAGAACCAGAATTTCTGTTGCTAAGCGAGGTGATTATTAAATCGTATTCTATTTTACAAACTTTTTTGCCATGGCTGTTAAATCAATCACTTCAGTTGTTAAATGAATCATGCAGTTGTTAAGTAAATCTAGTTTCCCCCATTGGCTGCTTGTCAGAAGCTGGCTGCAGACGCAAATAGCAATCCCATGACACAGGAATGCTACAACTGTCGTAAATACATGCAGATTGCAAAGTGCTTGAATTTTGATCATATGACTGTGAGGATGCTGTGATGGTTGTAAGTGTGAGGACTGGTGGTAAGCCACTTTTTTCAGTGCCATGTTAACCTTGAACGGTCACTATACAAGTATTTTAAGTTGAGGACTTCATGGTGGCATGAAGGAGCAGACAAATCACTAGCAATTCCCTCTTTTTTGACCAATGAAATATATTATGGAGTGCATTAAGAGACTGGAGGCTCATAGGAGGGAATTCAGTTCAACTCTGGAAAGAATTAAATATTTTTTTAGATTTTCAAGTATCAGATACAGGTATTAACCCAATGCTGCATCAGATAAGAACCTATAATTATTATGAGCATAAAACCTGAATAAGAAAGTCCACAGGCTACCTTGATCAAATATGTTGAACTTTTAATACAGAAAGTTGTGTGCTGGTTGGAAGAATATAGGCAAAGCAGTGCCCTGTGGACTGAACTGGGAAGTGGTATGAAAGAGGAACTCTTTTAGTGGGACTTCAGGTTTACCTGTCATTGCATCCTAGATTTCTACAGTTGGAGGGGACTACAAGGTCATATAGTCCAGCCCTATGCCAAATAACATTAAATAACATTAATTAAAGTGGTTTTCTCAAGCAATCCCTTTGATTCCCAAAAAGTACTATGAACATACTGTATATGCATCAGTTTCAATTTAAGGAATAGAAGCCCACCAGCAGGGACTCTGATGGGCTTGTACAATTGTGCGATTAGGTGACATTTTCCAATCATTCTCCTCCTCCTCCTCTCACAAATTGTTCCCGACCATCAAAATTCATTGACTATGACCTCATCTGCTGACCAGAATTTAAAAATAGAAAGTTAAAAAAAAAGCTAAAAATAGTGACCAACCATCTTGGCAGCAGAGCTGTGTTTGAAAGGGGAAAGGAAGTGGAAATAACAGAGAGGAATCTCCTTTCAGTTGACATATTTTGGGAAGGCTTTTTTCATAGATCTGGGTGTGATGGAAACTGATTTCCCTGTGGTCTTTCACTTCTTCCTCAAAGCTTATTTTCTCACTCCTCTTTGCTTCCTTTCATACCCCAAACACCCAGGATAAAACATCTATGGCTTTCTGTGTTTTGGTTTTAATCTATTTTAATCCACTAAAAGCAGTGCTGCTTTGTCTGTGGTTGGGCTGCAGGCTTTAACTAAGGCTGTATCCCTTTAACTGGATTTTTTTTGCTTGATCCTAGATTGCTGGGGCCAGCAAACTAGGAAGAAGGAGAAACATCTGCTCCCCCACTGGTCCCAATCAGCAAGCAAACTAAATTTTGAAAATGTTAATTTCAGAAAGTGATGCACACATGGCTTGCCATAACTTATTGCTGGGATGGGCAGATTTCAGGCTTATGAGATATTTTCTGTTAAAACCCTTGAGATCCACCAACCAGGGGTTGGTACAAAAGGCACAGATGTAACATTTTAAAAATGCTGTATTCAGGAATTTGCTTCAAATACAAATAGGTTGTTGTTCTTCATTAAAGAACCCTCTCGTTCTTTTTTCTTCAGTATACTTTGAAGAAAGCAGCAGCTGTCATTGTTATCGTTAAACAATATAGTGTCAACAATTCTTGTAAAAACACTGTTAAGTTACTCTGAGATCTGTCAGTAGATCTTGATTTTTCTTCTCCTGTTCCCTGGATTGTAAGCTGCTTACGTCATATTTTAATGAAATAATGTGTGCATGAAAGAAGAAAGGAACAGTGGTATCAAATGAAACAGGGTTAGGGGTAAAGGAGAAGGCTTGAAAACTACTTTGAGAATTATTGAAGCATTTGAGAATTATTGAAGCATGCCTTGATGTTCTAGTGATGGCTGTTGCAAGATTCCACAAAATGAATTCAAGCAATAACCTGAAAGAGGCTTTTCTAAAAATATTTCAGGGAATATTTTCAATTGCCTTTTCCCCTTAGACTTATTAACACAGGCACAGTATTCAGATTAAAAGGTAAAAACTGAGTCAGGCCTGATTAATATTTGGATGGGAAACTCCAAGAAAATGTCACAGTTAAGGAATATATTGGAAGTTGCTAAAACGTCCCCTGGAAGAAGGCAAGGACAAAACACTTCTGTCCTATTACCAGGAAAATATGGTTATAAATCACTAGAAGTCATAAATTTATTTTTATTCTGTACTACTCCGGTTTATTTGAAATACTGTATCCTGGGCATGCTTTATTTGAAGCAAGGCAATATCTATATTTATGGAATACAGCTAATTGGGTTATAATATTAATCAATTTTCTGGATTTGCCCAATTCACTGAACCAGAAATTAACTAAATGGGATGCATTTGCATGGTGTGCACACATCCACAAACCCTAAGCTTAACACCTTGCCCAAATGCATTTGCTAGACATTTATCAGACCTGGTTAAACCTATGTGAAAAAGTGAAGCATATCCAAGTAAGAGAGATTCCTGTGTAGGGCCCAGGATTTAGAAGGCTCTGGACATGAAATCCTATGACAAATACAGTGAAGAAAAGAGGGAAAAATACAGTAAGAGCAAGAATGCTCTTTCTTCCACATTAAGAGAAGAGACGGGATATTTCTTCTAAAAACAAGCAGCAAGTCTAAAGAAAGCAACACGCTATATTCCCTCTGAGACTGTCATTTAATCATGCAGCCATTCAGTGGGAATCATGCACTGAGTTCTTGATGGATGCCAAGGAGAGTAGGTGAGTTACACACACACACACACACACACATACAGTTGCTTCAGCACAGAATTAAAGAACCACTAAGAATCTAGGATCTATTTGGTCCATCATTCTGTTCATTCTGCTAGATCTATTTATTACAGGTAGGTATATGTCATATCAGTCAGGTAAATCTAAGCAGCCTGCCATTATAATAAAATATAACATATGCCAGAGTTTAAAAAAATCTGTAAGCTGCCCAGAGTTGTCATGAGTGAGTGAACAGCTATATAAATTTTCTTAATAAATAACTAGGTAAAGGGTAGGGATATATAGGCAACAACTATTTTTTACCCAAATTGTTATTTGGAGTTACATTGTCATGAAATGGATGTTTCGCTAGAAGCTATCAGCCTAGACTGAGAAATGATTATAGGAAATGTGTCTGACTTCAGCTTGACTTGTTTACTGGCCCATCTGTGAACACTGTAGGGAAATGATAGGAAATGTCCTATAAAGTTTTGGTATGACTTTTTTCTATAAATTATCTAAATAACATATTCTTGAAAATAAGAGTTAAGAATTCAATAAGGAAAAAAAGAAAAGCAGCCATTAACTTTTGCATGATACTGGTATTGTAAAATCCCACCAAGTGTGCTAGAACTGATGTGGCCGCGACTGAAGGACATTGAAATGCATTAGGTGGTTATTTCTTTTGCCAACAGCAGGGGGAGCTGCTTCTGTTCTTGACTCAATTAGGAACTTCCCGTTAAAGGAGACAGCCTAGAGGGCTTTGGGAGATTTCACTGCTGATGATTTACACTCCCCTCATGCTCAGTAATAATTCCACTGTTGGTCTCCTCCCTTGCGGCCCTGATTATACAAATAAGAGCTTGGATAATGTTTCTGTTTCACAAGATTATACTAATATATGAATTTTAATGCTAGACAGCAACTGTGGTTGATAGTGGGTTTACATGGATTTTGTCAGCTGAAAAGGCCATATGTATTCCAGGCAGGCTTTTCAGTGAACAAATGCCAGACATACAGATGCTGGACTCATCTGTGTATCCTGCTTGCTCCAGGGCAGACACCCTTAGTATTTGTTGAGGAAGTGAATGTACATCACGCATCCAGTCCACTAGAAAGGGGTTTTCACTGCTTCTCGTCTTGCTCCTCTTCAGAAGTGCTGTTCTATAGTTCCTGCCAGCAGCAGCAGCAACACCGCATATCCTTCAAACCAAACAAAAGGTTTGTTTAGGGTGGAAGGCTGCCTGCTTGCCCCCTAGGTCCGTCAGAGGCTACTGTGGGCACATTCTCCACATCAAAACCTTCAACTCCTTGTTGGCTGGGGAATTCTAGAAGTTGAAGGGGGTTATGGGTTATTATGTTGTGAAGTTTTAATGTAAACCATCCAGAGTTACCTGTGGGCAACTATATAAACTTGTTTAATAATAATAAGACTCGATAGGTCAACAAAATGCCTAATCCAGTCTATACAACTGGCTGACTCTGCAATGAACCATAATAATAATAAAAGTCAGGCCATGACAATCAAACATTAAAAACGTCTGCCAGGTAATCCCATCTCCTTTATATGGACGATCTGAAGCTGTTCAGAAAAACACCATCTGAAATAGAATTGTTGCTCAACACCGTCCGTATATACAG
>JANHZU010001480.1:522754-542977 GCA_032468055.1 Acrochordus granulatus | reverse complement strand
ACTAGGTAACATCATCACTGCAACGGAGTCATTCACTCTGGTGATGTTACCTAGTTGGATCACGAAACGTATGCAAGCAAACAATCGCGCTCGGAGAGCCCCAGGGGCTTCACAGCCATGATTAGCTGCACTGACACAATGCACACCGGCCCGGAAGCTGGATACCCAAGTCTCATACAACTAAAACCAAACAAATCACCTGCCGAGGTCGTTCATCTGCCCGCCGCCGCCCCCACGTTCATCACCTCCTGCCCATGGGAACGTCTCCGGAGTCGCAATCCGACCTTCGGGCGGGCGCCGCGTAGGCGGACTTCCCTTCGAGCCGCAGGTCGCAATTCGGGAGCGCAAAAGTACTCCTCCGGACAGCGAGGACGCTAGTCCTCCAATCAGAGCTGACGGTGTCCTCGTGACCACGCCTCTGTCTCTCTCTTCGGCCTCCTATTGGCCGAGCGGTAGAGACCGGGCACGAGTGCGCCTTTCCCATAGCCCGTATATAGGGACGAAGCGGGCAAGGTTGCGGGAAGTGCGGGGGACTCCGCGGTCCGGCGTTCCGCGCCGCCCCCGCTCGCTCGCCGCTTCGGCTCTCGTCCAAATCACGATTGTCATCGTTAGTATTCTTACCATTTCTTCAGTGTCTGCATCACGTCGGGCATCAAGCCCGCAGGTCCGCCGTCGCCACCGGCTAATGCCCCCCAGCGCTAAGGCTTCCTTTCCGCGGTCTTCCTTTCCAGCGGCGTGGGATTGGCCATGGCTAAGCGGAGCTCCTTGTTTATTCGGATAGTGGAAGGGAAAAATTTGCCAGCCAAAGACATGTAAGTAAAGGGGGGGAGACGCGCGCCTGGCCCCGCACGCTCGTTTTGCTCCTCTTTTTACCCCGCTTCTGCGACGGGGCTGCGATAATCAACCTTCGGGGCACTGACTCCGAAGGGACCCTCTGCTGACCTGGCAGCGTTTATTCCTCGGCAAGCCTCTGTAAGATTGCTTTGCAGAGGAGTCGGCAGTCTTCTTGTCCATCCTGGGGTGTGGGAATTCCTTGCAAGCCGAAAGAGTGGCGGGGCGCGGGGGAGGAAGGAAAGGGGAATCTTACGCGTGGATAACTTTCCGATATTTCCTTGGACTCAGCCCAAAACGAAACACGGAAGCTTTCCTTGTTCTTTTTCCGGGAGCTCAGCTAAGACATTGTCAACCTTCTTTAACACAGAAAAGTCCAGAGCGAAGTAGACTTTTCCACTTAAAATGCAAGCTTGGCTTATTTCATGTGCATTAGTATCTTTGTGTGAGACTTAAGAGACATTGATCGCATCGATTGCCTCCTTCTGAAATGTGGATTCTGGTCTCCTGCCCTTCAAATCCCATAATAATAATGCAGCCTGAACTGAGAAATCTTCCTGGGAGAATCCACCTGTATTCCCTCATCCACTCAGCGTCCATAAAGCTTTAGCTCCATCCACACCATAATTCCCATAAATCTGATTTGCTGGGATAAATCTCTACCGATTTCTGAAATAGCTCTCGTAATCTATTTCTGCAAATTCAGATGGAAGCTTGTGGTGTCATCCAAAAGGTTCAATATGACATGAGGACATTGTAGGAGCTGGTTATGGCCATGTTTTCTGAGGGGATGCTTTGTATTGTGGTCCTCACATTAGGATTATAACTCAATCAGTTTGGTCACTTATGGGTCAGTGTGGAAAGGATGTTCACATATGGTTAGTCCAGTCAGCAGGTTAAGTGCGTTGAGTGAACCAGACAATGAAGCACCTGTCAAAAAGAGGTAAACACTTTGTTTGGCAAAGATTTTTAAAATCAGGGATTCATTTGTGTCAGATTTCTACCAAGCTCTTAGATCTTTTTTTTACTAAAGTTGGGAAATTAATTATAATTCTTCTCAGAATTTTAGCATTTTTTGATGTTGGAGGGACAGGAAAAGCTGTGGCTACATAAAAAACATAAAGGATCAGAAGGATGAAAATGCAGTAATCACTATTCTGTGTTTTCTTGCATAGAACCCCTTGAAGGGAAATAATTAATTTAAAATTGTCTTTGATTGGACTTTAGGAAATAACAATAAAACTGGGGGGATCTTCAAGGATCATCTAGTTCAACCCTCTGTAATTGCAAGAAAACCAATCAAACCATCCTGAGGGATGATTGTCTGGATTCATCATAAAAACCTCCAAAAACTGAAAAAAACACAAGTTTTTCATAGGATAGATGATATTTTCTGCACAGAGGAATCAGCCAGGAATTTAAAATGAACTTACAGCTCTCCATTCTTATCTACTATTTCAAAAATATGTTATTTGGTAAAGCTGAGAAAGAGAGGCAGTTTGGTGCAATGGTTAAGCCACCAGGCTAGAAACCAGAAAACCCTGAATTTGAGTCCCACCGCACAATGCCAGCTGGATGATCTTGATCCAGTCACTCTACTTCAACCTTAGGAATGAGGCAATGGCAAATCACTTCTGAAAAAACCTTGCCAAGAAAACTGCTGGAACTCAGTAGTTGCCAAGAGCCAACTCTGATTTGAAGCCCCCCACCAAAAAAAAACCCTAGGAAAACAACAAAAAAAGGAGAGCCAAAATATTTAGAAGGATGGAACTGAAAGTGGGCAGAGTTAGTATCTTTGGGCAACAGAGAATGTGATCAGTTTTTCTTTTCCTCTCAAAATGTTGAAAATCAATTGAAACTAAATGTTAAAGAGATTAAAGATCAAGTAAATATTTCTTCCTTTAGTATAGAATTAGAATGAATAATTCATTGTACTCAGATGTGACCATGACCATCAAGTTTTAAAAAAGGGGACAAGACAAATTCAGGGGGGAATCTGGTTTCTAGTTTTGAAGATATGTTGGCATCCTGCCTTCTGCCTAGCAGTGCTGGGAAGTAGCAGCATCTGCGTGGGGAAGAGCTGTGTTGCACCATTGGAGTGCATTGCATGCACCATGCAACATGAGGAGGGCACAGCACACTGATTCTGTCATTTGGATGAAAACATTAAAATCCTATGGAACAAGAGCAGAAGAAAGCTACCACAAAATGTCCTGATTATCATGGTAGAACAAAGAAAGATCTTGACCTGATATAGTTATGGTCTTTTCACACTCTTACCTTTCCAACTGTTGCATAAGATAAATCGTGCTTGACTTAGGTTGACAAGAGCTTGATAGATAATAACGGTAATAATAATCTTAAACAACTTAAGCAGAAGACACATTACATATATATATATGTGAAATTTACTTTGCTTTTGTGTGCCAGGCAAAAGCAACCAGATCCACACGTGTAGAGTTCAAGATAACTGTTTTATTATATTCTGCCAATAATACAGGAATCTCCCCAGACAGTCCACAGTCTGAAGAACACATAAATAAGGTATATGGAGCTTATAAGGAGGGTACGTTCTGGATCTCTTGTGGCTCTGCAACAACCCAAGGCTAATTCCCCACTTGAGCTCTTTTCCCTGCTTGGCTGGGTGATTCCCAACACTATGCCACTTATTTCCAGAATTTTTTCTTCTGTTGGGGGGGGACACCCCAATTCAAATATTGGACATCATATATATATATATATGAACAAGCCTTTGCTGCAAGTCAGATTTTGATATTCTTTCAATAGTGTAAAATTATCTTTTGGCTGTCCCATTTGCAGAAATCTACCATTCCCGATGTCTTAGTAAATTCCAAATACTGAATTAGTGTATTTTTTCCAGTATTTTTATGTTGTTATGGTTTTATTTTCTTTTTAATGAATATAAATCTCTGAGACTCACTTTGAAGTTGGCAGTATGCAGAACAGGTAATAAATAAGAATGATAAGAATATTTACATTCTTTACTTGTAGCAATTTATTTAACTTCATGCAAAGAATCTTGTGGATTTCAGCCAAAATATGGCAATAAGATGAGCCCCAAATTGTATGAATTAATGTTGCAATTGCTTGGATGGCATTTCTGACAGCAGAAAAATTGCATTCGATCTGAAATATCCAAAATATATAAAACAAAAATTTTTCAGGATTAAAGAAGCCTATTTTCATATTTTAAAAAGAAAAATAAGACATTGATGCTCCTTATTACTACAGTTATATTGTTAATTAATTTCAATCTCATTCAGTTCTTCCAACTTCTTTTAAAAATGGTTTCTGGCATAGGATCGTCTTAGATTCTTTCAAAATGAACAAACATCAAATTTTAGATGCAGGAATGGCAAATAAAAAAAGCTTAATTTGAATAATTCTGTGCAGAATCATTCTGAGGTTAATTAAGTTCAGTTTTAAATTTTAGTGTTTTTTTAAAAATTGTTTCATGAAAACTAAGCTGGTTTGGGTATTATAAAGCTCCTTCCAGATCAGGTCAAACAGATCTACCGAGTCTTATCTATACACAGTTATGATCTGGTGGAATCTCAGAAGTGGAACTATAGGTTGATATATTATTTTTGAGAAAGTTGCTTTTATTTCATGCTGATCTTGATTGTTATTGACCCAGAACCTTAGGAATAGGTGGCACACAAATAAATAAATACAATTTCAGCTGATTTTTCACCTGGAATTATTCCATAATGTAAACTGGTCAGGGGAAAAATAAAATTTTATCAACAGTTTTTCTATAAATATTTTGTAGCACTTATACATTTTGAGGGCCATTAAGAAATTGAGGAGGGTCTGGACGGATGCATCCTCCATCCCTATCCCACCAGAGAGCATTCACAGTTGTAATCGATGCCATCTGTGTACTAAATCCAGAGCTTTAACCTGGCTGAGAAAGTCAGATAATTTGATTCTGTAGGGCCTTTCAGAGCTGCACTCCAACTACCTTGACAGCCACTTTATCTGAAAAAGGACTGAAGACAGAACAAAAATAGTCCAGTGCTGTTGGTTTCTTGAAAAGGGGAGATAAACCAAGTTCAAGCAGAACGATCCTTTCACTTGAAGGTGAATTTAGCAATCATGAATTGTCTCTCAGTAGGTCTTGATTAGCCAGGAGGGACATGGATCTAATATTTAGATAGCCATGCTCACAGTGCTGAGGACTTTGTCCATTTCCTCAGGACCAGCAGGCTCAGTGGTTCTTCCACATAGCCAATCCAGATTGGCTCTCTCATTGTCTAGTTCAGGGTGAGTCTGTACTGTATTATTTATTCAACAGATGCCTTATGCAGTAGCTCTGCAGATGTTCCTCTGGCTCCTCCTTCCCCAGGAGAGACCCGATCATCTTATCCACAGATGTGATTAAAGTGGGCCATATTCAGTTTTGCCACTCTTACTACCACAAGTTAATTCTTAATAAAGGCTTTTACCCATGATTGGTCAAGATTTGCTCATCTTCCTCCAGACATCTCTTCTGCCACTTCATCTCCTGGAGTTCCTCTGAAAGGTGGCTTTCTTATGATCCCGGAGTAGGGAGAGATCGCACAGGAATAATCCAGTCCAAGGCTGTTGTCGCTGTCTCATTCCAAGTGGCATCTAATGTCTCAACTAGAGACATCTCACAACCTAGCCTCAGGAACCACCCCAAGCTCCCTCTGAAACCCAACAGAATCCATCAGGGCTTGGAGCAGACGGATCAAACGGATTCCAGTTCTCATCCAAGTATGAGTTCAGTCAAACAGTGATTTTCAGGGGAAGCCCAGAGAGAAACTGAATTCTGAACCTCCTTGTTTTTAGCCAAGTAAGGTGGAAACCAAAATAGATGCTCCACGGTAAGCCTGAAAGAGTGGAAAATTAAATCAGCCTTTCCCAACAGCAGTTGTGGCTTATACAGTGAAGATGTTGAAGAAAGCCCCTGTCAAAGGAAGGTATTGAATTATGTATAAATTCATAAATGTAAATTATGTATAAAGCAGTGAGAAGGAATTAAAACAAGAAGACCTCTTAAAATATAAATCATGTCATTTGGAGTTAAATGCATCTTAACCATATTAAGTTTACTCTAATAATTGTAGACCATCTGCCTAGATCTCTTTTCATTTATTTCTTAAATTTATATGCCATCCATCTCACTGTCTTGAGTTTGTGCCAGGATTGGGGATAATTTCAAATTTGCCAGAGGGGCACGCAGTGGCACAAGCAGTTAAGACACTGGGCTTGTTGGCTGGAAGGTCAGCGGCTTGAGTTCAAGATTCAAGAGCTACCGTGTAACAGGGTGAGCTCCTATTGTCTGCCTAGCCCTTGCAACCTAGCAGTTCGAAAGCATGTAAAAATGCAAGGAGATAAATAGGTACCGCCTAAATTGGTGGGAAGGTAACAGCGTTCCATGTGCCAAATTTGCCAACAGTTTCTTAAGAATCTTCTTTTTTTCAAAAATAAAGGAATAAATATTGACAGTTTAGAAACCTGTAGGAATTATCACTGGGACTGAGTGATATCAGATCGGATTTATTCCAGTTTACAGAATAACCAAGCTCACACACTAGCCACATGAGATTAAAAATATCCTGGTTTATACTCATTAATAGGTATATAATACATTCCCAGCCACCCACTTGCACATAAATACTCTGTTAGAATTCAGAAGCTCTATAGCCACATCTGAACGAAAGTAAGAGTGTATCACCATGTAAATTTAACCAAGAAGAAAAACTCTTGATAACCTAGCAACTTCATTTCTCTAGTTCAGAGGAATGGATAGTCCAAAGATCATGGGAGTGTGATCTGAGGATTTTTCTGGAAGATACTCCTCCAAACCTGTCTTCTGTTTTATCTGGAATACCATGAACATCTTTTGGTTTGAAGGATTAACTTCTTGACCTGCCACAGCCTGCAGAAATAGCCAGACCGGCATGTTAAGCAGCACACTCCAAAGCTCCTTGAAATGCTCTTAGCACATTCCCAGTAACAGCACTTGATCTAGAATAAAACGTAACATCTATTTCCAGAGTATAAAACTTTGAGAAAACCTATTTTAATTCAAAATCTGCTTCTAAAATCTCCAAAAAACTATTATCAAAACCTTTCCCAATATCTAGCTTCCATGTCTAAAGGAAGACTAGAATTTGGATTTCTCTGTTCCTAGTCTAATTCTCTAACCATTATACCACACTGGCGCATCGGGGAGGCATAGAACTCCAATAAAATATGAGACAAGAATCTAGTCACATGAACATTCATCAATGTCAGAATCTTTCCCCAATTTCATAGATTTGATTGTAGCCACTATTTTTGTAGAGAAAGAAATGAAAAGAAGTTGGCCCTGTGATAGCTTTGGATATTTTGTAGAAAATAATCTTATCTAATTAACTGTTGCTGAGAAATGAACTATTACTATTCAGTTTGGAATTCTTAAAAAATAAAATGATTGATTTAGGATCTGTAAACTCTTTCCTCCATGAATCATGAATAAAAAAATCTAGGATTGTGTTGCTTAATTTATGTAAATCTAAAAGTCAGTAGTTTACTAATTTCTCTTTTTTCCTGGGATCACTGTCTGATACAAAAAAATTTCCTTGAAGTGTGACATTTGTTCAGTTTAGCAAAAATCAGAGATCTATATGATCCTAGAAATAGATGGATGCATACAGCATTAATTCTTTTTTTAAAGCCTTTCTCTTCTAAGGATTTAACTTTAAACAGTTGTTGCTTTTTTCATAAGAAGCATGCACTATGTAATAACTCATATTCCATGCAAAGACAACAGGGTAATTGTTGAATCCCTATGAAAAATTCTCCTGTTCCTTTCCCATCTTAATAGTTCAATAGAGGTACATTCAGAGACAATTGAAAGGAGGTACAGTATTTAAATTGTACTTCAAATAATGGTATCCGTTTCACAGAAGTGTGGTTTGAAATAGATGCTGTAATAAGGAACGAAGTTATCATGACATAATAATTTAAAAGTGGTTTCTATATACAAAAGGAAGAAAAGTGTATTCACATTGGAAAGGATGAAAAGTTGCTTGAAAGCCATTAGATTAAAACTGCAAAAATCACTAGGTTAAAACTACATATATAGTCTAGAAGGATGTTATACATCTGAGAGTATAATTTGGGGGATGTTTATGTATGTCAAAATCTAGACAGGAATTTGAAATTGACTTAGATCCAGTAGCATCCACAACAAACCATGATGACATTAACAAGTCATCATATGAGTAATGAGGTCATCACGCAATAAATATGTCATAATTACGTACATACATCATGATAGCTGATCTAAGTTGCAGCATTGCATGATGACATCATTGTACTGTATAAATATTGTTTGTTTGCCTCACCTTTCTTGTAGATAACCTTTCTTAGATATCCCCAATTATTATATATTCCACTTGAAAACAAATTGAAGTTACTTTGCATTTTATGCACAAATGCAAAAACTAAAGTTGCATTTATGCTGTGTTTCCACAAAAGCCAAAAAGAAACCCAAAAGCGAGAGATAATCTGGATTCCTTATTCACTTGAGAAGTCCAGTTAAATGATTACATTTTTTTTTAAAGAGATAAAAATAAAAGTATGATGTTCCCTGGTCAGATGGAATATTTGCTTACAGGGTTCCCTATTCCCTACTTTGGACTGAATCTTTCCATGTCCTTTCCAGATTAGAGGAAAGTTTAACAGACTATTGATTACTCGAAGAAGATTGATGCTTCCTAGTGAGTTTTTGTTTCATTGGAAAAGTGAAGATACATGCATGTTTATTTTTAATGTTTTATATATGCACACATACATGCATGGTATATGTTTAGTAGTCTCGGAAGCTACAGTATGGATTAAGCACATAAACAGCGAGTGTCAGTTGTACTACAATTTCCAACAGCCGTGTTTGGTTTTTCCAATATCTGGGTCTATGGTAGTTGTAGTCTACTATTTGGAAAGAAACCATCAAAGCCATGCCATGCTTTTTATTAAATATTGCTTTTTATTGTATTTATTCTATTTTATTAAATATCACTAAGCAAAATACAATGCTTTTATATGGAACTTTTGCAAAGATCCTTTCTTTGGAAAGCATATTCCTTCTATCGAAACATGGCAAATCAAGTTGTTGGAATATTCCTTGTTGTCAACCCATGTTAAGTCACAAAGGTTGAGAAACACTCTTCTAGGAATTCAAGATAGCTGTGGGACTTGGTGGTGGAAGGCCAAAGAGGACAAGTGATGTAACAAGAGAGACGTCATCAGACTTGTGACATCATTGTGGCTTCTACTGGATACCCACAAAGGTAGAAGGAAGAGACTCATTTTAGCTTCATAGCATAGTGGTTAAAGTGTTTGGTGTTGGGAAGACCAGACTCAAAGTCAGATGTGGAAGATAATCACTGTCTTGTGGCTTGAGAGTCAGTGTGCTGCGATGGTGAAGGCTCTTGACTAGAAGCAGGGAAATCTGTGTTCAAGGACTTTCTGATCAAAAGATGGGATGTAACTAATAAGGAAAATGTATGTTTTACTTATTTATGTTTTACTTAAAATGTAAGTAAAACATAAGGGGACGTGGTGGCCCAGCAGTTACAATGCTGGATTTGTTGACTGGAAGGTTGGCAGCCTGAGTTTGAGAGCCATGCGCTGCCACATAACGGGGTGAGCTCCCGTTACTTGCTCCAGCTCCTGCCAACCAAGCAGTTCGAATGCATGTAAAAATGCAAGTTGATAAATAGGGATCACTTTGTGGGAAGGTAACAATGTTCCATGTGCCTAAACATATAGTCATGACATAGAAGGATCCTCATACAACACTGGCTCTTCGGCTATGAAACAGAGATGAATACTACCCCCTAGAGTCGGACATGACTGGCAGACAAAACCTTTACGGTTTTTTTACCGAAAACATAGATAAATCATGCTCTAAATAGGCTGGACTGGGGACAGTTACTGATCCAAATTCACTAGGTGAGCTCCATGAATATGTAGATCCTGAATGCTGGTCCCTTGGTTCTTGTCCAACATTTCAATAGAATAGGTTGATTCCATACAAGTCATATACATGGCTATTGAATTAGGCCAGTTTTGGGTTCCCAGCATATATTTAAACATAAGCTGTGAAAGAGGCTGTGTTCATACAACCTACTGAACCACAGGAAAATTAAGAAGGTTAAAAGTGTGGCGTTCTTGGTACTCTCTGCGCTTGGTTGTTTTTCTATAGACATTTCATTACCAGACTGGGTAACATCATCAGTACACTGATGACAACCTCTGCTCAGAGAGCACCAAGAACTCCACAGTTCAATCCTGAGCTACAACTATTCTCTTCTAAGGGTTAAAAGTAGCCATGCTTAATATGTTGTATGCAAATACCTGCCAATTCTTTAACAGGCTTGATTAAGACTTGTTAAAGACTTGTGCAAGTTTGCCTGTATGTTACCTGCTTCAGGCTTTTATGCATAGCTGGAAAACATTTGGTGCGTGACTTAAATCCTTTTCATGCACATTTTCAGAAGCTAAATTGGAACTGAACTTTTCCAGAAAACGATGCCCCTTCGTGTAAAGACACCAACTGGAATCTTGTGTGCTAAGTCATGTGATTTGGTGGATATTAGCTTAGGATAACGTGATGAAATGCTAGGGTTGCACAGTGCTTCAGATTCAGTTCCAAAAAAAGGGCTTTGGAGAATGTGGGGGCCCAGACTTAGAGCTTATCTGCAACTCTTGAAAGCAGCTGCATCTTTTTCCAGGGATCATGTGGCTGTCCTCTGCAGCTAAAGTGCAACCATGGGAAATAAAACACAGCCATTGGGTTTGAAAACCATGTTTTATATCTTAGAAGGTTCTGTGAACCCAGCCAATGGTTTGCTATCTAATAACCATGGTTAAACTATTACCTCTATCATGTTATTCCTGTCATATAATTCTGGGCTCCATGAACCCTTACACAAACTTTTGACTTGATAGGAATCTTTTTGTGATTTAAAGCAACCGAAAAGGAGGTACATGTAGGGGAGGTCTGTTGCAGCTACCCACCCTCCAAGGAAATCTGTATGTCTCCATGGGCATCTATTCCTAGCCATGGTAACTCCAAAAGTGCAAGCCATGCGGTGTGGTGCAAACTCTACCCTTTTCTGTTTGAGTCATAATGTCATATGTAAGTGTGTAAGGAGAAGGGTTTGCATTACAATACTGCAGTGTCACTTGTTTCCCCTCGTTCCCTCTTTGCACGCCTACGTACAGCTGTTCCACTGTCCTTCCTGCCTTGTATTCTTTTTGATACCTGAGAAGTTAAGCCTCTTAATATATTAAAAAGAACAACAGCAAAAAAAAAAAAGAATCCTATCTAGAAATGTCACGATGCCCTCTTAAACAATCTGAGTGGAAAACCAGATTCCCAGGTCTGCCTTTCAGTCATTGTCCTCTCCCCACTTTCTTCTGCTTCCTAGTGTGTATATGTGATGTTGAGGACTGAAAACGTGGAACCCGCTGCCACAAAATAGGAAATCTGGCCAAGGGGACGTACAGAAGGACCAAGTGAAAGCTTTATTTTATTTATTTATTTTTCACATTTTTAAACTGCTCAGAGAGGGTGAAGTTTTCCTTTGATAATATCACGGTATAGTAGAAGTAGATTTGAGCATTCATCAGTGGAAAATAAGTGGCAAGAAGAAAAAAGAAGTGTTTATTTCCTAGATTTCCTAGCCCTAACCTTAATCAAATAGGAGGAATCATGACGTGGCAGGAAAATACTACAGGTAGTTACCAGAAGTCCAATTGACAAGATTTGCAAGCCTCCAGGTTTGTTTTATTACCTGGATGACTGAGGATTCTTTCTGCAGAGAAGACAATGTATCTATTTTAACCTTGATCAAATAAACCAACTTGATATTCGTTTTGTTTCTAACAAGTTTAATCTTTAATCCTTTGAAATAATTGCAGTGAATTTAACTTTTCATGTTTACTTTGTCCGTTCTTACAAAAATCTTCAAAACTTCAACAAGCTTCTTTTAATAAATCAAATATAGGAAAATTATCCAGGTTACTCTCTTGGTTTGTTGTTTGTGTATAACTTTTAATTATTAAGACAACAGCTGGTTTCTTTTGTATGTCCAATGCAACATTTTTTACCATATCTTTCTTATAGAAATCCATTTTCAATTCAGTTTTGTTCTTATCAGGTAGAACTTGCTCTTTTTCCAAAACATTTGTAGGCACAGTGTATTCATTGAGGCAGACACCTTAAAATTAAGTTCTGAGTCTGTTGTTCAAAAATATCTTTTTATATATCTAACGTCGAAATATTTTTGTTTCATTTCTGTAAGCTGCCTAGAATTGCCTTCTGGTGAGATAGGCACCATACAAATTTAATAATAATAAAAATAATAATAAACTGTAAACTGAGTTTAAGTGCTCTGTTCCTTTAATTGTAATCTTTAATTCCCTCTAGTTCCCTCTAGTTTTCAAAGAAGAAGCATTTTTCCATGGGAAGGAATTATTTTTAATTAATTCCAAATTACAAAATTTTATTTCAAATTTATTTGAATCCTTCGTCCATTTATAACATTCTAAAATCAAAGTTCAGGTCAACTTTTTGCTGTTTATTCCAAAAGAAAAAAATAATTATTAAACTTGTATTTAAAACTTATTTATTTATTATATTTATATGCCACCTATCTCCGAACGGACTTTTGGCAACTCACAATCAACATTTTAACAATTTAAACATTTTTTAACATTTTAAACATTTTTTAAACATTAAACCCCACCCCACCTTCCGAGCTGACCTGTGGTGTTCATATCCGGGGGCTTCCTCTGCAACTCCTGCTCTGCCCTCGAGCTCAGGCAGGTCCAGCGCTGACTTCCTGCTCCCCTCGCTGCCAGCTGGCTTCCCCACAAAGGGGTACCCATTCATCTACTCACATTTGCATGCTTTCGAACTGCTGGGTGAGCAGGAGCTGAGGCAGAACAGCAGGAGCTCACCCTGCTGCACAGCTGGTCTTGAACTCGGGTCACCAACCTTCCAGCTGGCAAGCCAAGCTCCAAAGGTTCCCAATAGCTGAAAAGTAGTTAATAAGAAATTTCTGAAAGTGATTAGAAAAGGAATATGTGAACTTAGTGGCCTTTCAAAAGTGCCGACCGTGTTTGAGCAAGACTCATCTTCCAGAGCTCTAAACCTGCGGGAAACTGCTGTCTTACAGTCTCCTTACAAGAAGCAGCTGTCTGGAGTGCTTGTGGGTGATCTCATGTCCTTTCATTGTCCAGAGAGGAATTACCAAAAAGCCGGGCAGAAAAACCTCTTCTTTCTGCTGTGGTCATTGGCTCCTCTTTTTCACAGAGTCATCTTCAGTCCACCATTTCTTCAGAATAATTTATTGGAATCAGGATACAATTGGATTTGATCATATTGCCTAGAATGCAATGAACTACTTTCCACATGAAACAACAGCATTTTTGTTTGTTTCTGAAACAAAAGGATGGCGCTTTGGTTCATACTGGAATTAAACCATTTGAAATATGCATGCTGTATTTTGTATAGAACTGCTCAAAGGGTCTACGGGTAATTCTTGTTTAGTAACTGCCACATATAGTGACTGACCGTAGTTACAGCAGTGATGAAAACATAACTTTGTGATCAGTCCTCACCTTTATGTTCTTCACAGGTCTGTAGAGCAAAAGAAAGCTGAAGTAAGATCCTAAGCACAGTTGCGGTTTCATTTAGCAACCACTTTGCTCAATAACTGAATTGCTGGTTCCAACTGTGGTCGCTAAATGAGTATATTCTGTACTTGGCATGGTATTTTGCACATCCGATATGTATGGATGTGTGTACATGTACATATAGGCTTCCCTCATTTTATGTTAGGCTGGCATTTCCCTCAAACCTTGTATTAAGCAAATTTGCATAAAGCAAGACCCTGAAGCAATGGGATTAAAGGGAATTGTGGGATATAGGGTCAGGATTTTGTAATGCAAATGCATTGCCAAATATGCTCATAAATGTTTAGAGTCTTATTCTTCAGCACTGCATTATTCAAACAGTAATAGCATATTTTCTCCACCTATATATTTAATGTGCGTGGTTATGGTAGAAAAGAGGTAAAATCCATCATCAGCACTATGAATGTTATTAATGCTGCTTGTTATGCTGCACACAGTAAATTCTCTCAGGTTAAAAGCTGCTTTCATCAGATTTGGAATGACATAATATACCCAGCTTTATTTCTAATGTTAGGGAGGTCTTTTTCGTTTTGGGTTAAGGGAGACAGACAATGTGTTGATGCATTTTAACACTATAATAACTGGAGAAAGAATTGCGGTTGTGGAAATAGATGGGGGTCAGTATGCACACCTAGAACAACTGTGCAACATGATGGTAAACATGTAAGTAAGGGCAGGAAGGGATTTTGGGGAGAAATCTTGTCATATTCCTTAGACCTTTGGTGTAAATTAATTGTGTTGGTATAGATTGTGTACAGGTGATTGAGGTTTTTTTGCATAAAGCAAATTTTGAATGGAAATGATGAATCACATAATGTTGATTTTGCACAAAGCAAAAGTGCATGAGACAAGGAAGACCTGTGTTTTTGCATGACTCAAAACTAAACTGCTGGAATGATGGAACGGTGCCAGGACGTCAAGAAGTTATTCTTGCAGATAAATTCCCACTCATTGAGTGGGAATTCAATGTGCGCTGCTGAGATAAATAAAGAAAATCAAGCCAGATTGATTTTATGGGGGGGAAAAACAGACAAAGATGGTGTAATTACCTAGACTAGTGCTTCTCAATCTTGGCAAGATTAAGATGGTAGACTTCAACTTCCAGAATTCTCCAGGCTAGACATTACAGATAGTCTCAACTTACATATGACCACAATTGAGATCAGAATTTCCAAGGTGGTTGTTAAGTGAGTTGCATCCTATTTTATGACCTTTTTGCCATGGTTGTTAAGTGAATCACAGCAATTGTTAAATGATTCATTTAGTCATTAAGTGAATCCAGCTTCCCCCATTAACTTTGCTTGTTGGAAGCCATATGGGAAGGTTGCTCATGGTAATCACATGACCTTGAGATGCTGCAACTGTCATAAATATCTGGCAGTTGCAAAGTGCCTGAATTTTGATCATGTGACCTCGGGGATGTTATGACAAATAAATGTGAGGACTGGTTGTAAGTTACTTTTTTCAGTGCTGTTGTAACTTCAAGCAGTTGCTAAATTAATGGTTGTAAGTCGAGGACTATCTGTAGAAGAATTAAGATCGGTTCACCAATAAAAGTGCCTGTGAAATCTGCTTGAAAAGTTCAGCAGCAGATGGCCAGGTGATACTGAGTCCCACTGAATGCCGGAGTTGCAGTTTCCAAGCAGAAATTCTGTGATTTGGGCTGTATTATGAGCAGACCAAGAGAAAATGGGGTGAGCTGCCCAAAGAGCCCAAGCAGCTTCCCCAGTTCACCTCCGACAAACTAAGTCAATGGGGGAAGCTGGATTCACTGAACAACCCACATGATTCACTTAACAATTGTCGTGACTCACTTAACAACCGTGGCAAAAAAGATCATAAAATCGGACGCAACTCACTTAACAACCACCTTGCTTGGCAATGGAAATTCTGTGGTCATAAGACGAAGTGAAGCATAATATGGCCCTGATGCCAGAGGAGCACAAAGGCTGCACGTCAAAGGACCCAGAGACCTCTTGAGAAACAAAGATAATAAAAGGTCAAGTAGTGTGTCACCCACAGTGGTATGAAACACCATCACATAAAACAAGTTGTTGGAGGAATGCAAAGATTAGGAAAGTAACAGAGCATGAATTCTAAAAACAGTTCTGTTGAAATGATTCAGTTTATGTGATTCTGTAAATATTTTTGCAATACCACGAGCAAGCTTTCCATTATTTACTTTTGAACTTTTTAACGCCTGCAAATTCAAGCTGACATCATATCTATGTGCATGGCATAAATTTAGGTAAAGTTGTTTTAATTTTTTTTTTAGTCTTCTTGGGGGTGTTGACCACTTGTAGTCGATTCTCTTTTTGTTCTGCATTTGTCTGCTGAACAAAAGGCCTATTTCAGATGTCTACTTACAAGATGAAGCCTTTTACGTTTTACATTAAACCTCCATTGTGTCCATTCAGAGCCCCTATTTGGCAGCATGTTTCACTGAAAAGCCCTCCCTGACTAATTGGAGACCTTGCAGCTTTGTCAACAAAGCATAAAACTTTTCAGAGAGGAAATGATTTGAGTGTGACCTTTCAAAAACTGTTTATTCAATGTTAACAACCCCAGAGGCTTCTAGTAAGAAAACATGTTTTGTTACAGGCTGATAAGTTTCTCAGCTTGCTTAAGTTTGGGGTAGAAAGGGAAAAAAATGAGATAAAATATATTTAAGGTTAACGAAAAAAAACCTTTACAGAGTCAGGCTATAATTTATTTTAGAAGGCAACTTAAATCTTTTATTTTATGAACTCTTGCTAATTGTAAGACTGAACAATTATGCCCAGCAAAAGCAATTGGGATATTAGTCTTCCTGCCTCTACTTTTTCCTCCACTTTTTGATTATTTTCTAAAGTTTAAAACCTCTGAGCAGCATTCTAGCTGATGTCTTATAAACAAGGGCATTTATTTGTCCATGTCAGGATGGGTGTCATAAATAAAAACTCATCTTTTTTTTATGAGCATCAAACATAAAAGATGCAGGCTTTGTTCCAGCAATTTTGGCAACCAGTATTGGTCGCTGCCGAGAGTCTCTGGATTTCAGCAGCATAGAAATCTAATTAATTAATAAATAAATAATGTCAGGCTCCAGAATCAAGAGGGATGCGTGATAATTTTTCCAAGCTGAGTCCTTTATTGACAAACTTTGCCAGATTGAGGATTCTACTATCTGCATCCACAACAGACTCGGAGAACTATCAGGGAGGAACTGTCTTCACCCTCTTTCTCTTGCACGTAATATCTGGACTGAGTTCCCTCTTATTCCTCTGGAATGCTTTCCCTCCCTTTCAGGAATCCAGCCTGTTATATTCCATCACAATATTTATTTTTTTATCCTCTTGCAGATGTCCCTGCCACAAAGTGGTAGTCAGTGAACAAAAGCATATTGCACTGTTGTGATGCAAACTCTGCCACTTTTGTACTGGCGTTGTACATCCAGGTGTGAAAGGAGAGGAGCTGACGTCACCCTGATACAATACCGCTTTTGTCATTTTGGCAAAAGCCTGTGATCCTACGGGCGGCTCTGGATGGAAAAGCTCTTTGCTTGATTGGTTTTTGACTTTATATTTATTTTTTTTATTTGTATCCCCGCTTTATTATTTTTATAAATAACTCAAGGCGGCAAACTTCCCCGGCACAACTTCCCCTGCTGTTTTGCCTACAGCAACAACCCGGTGGGGTGGGATGGGCTGAGAGAGAGTGACTGGCCCAAAGTCACCAGCCAGCTTTCATGGATGTGGTAAGACTGGAACTCACCGTCCCCACTTTCTAGCCTGGTGCCTTAACCGCGAGACCAAACTGGCTCCCGAGAAGCCAATTTTTGCTCAAGAAACCACTGAAACGCTCTTCCAACCAGCTCGTCAGCTGCAAAAGACAATGTGTAAGTTGAGCAAAACTAGAAGAATCAACCCGTCCCTTTGCTTACCACACATTGCGCACGCAGAGTCAGGACAGCAGCATTCAGCAGTGAGTTAAAACAAAAGGCTTAGAGGCAGGGTAGGAGTTGGCAGTGGGGTGAGCAATTGCAGGGTAGTAACCAAAGAAAGGTGGGTGGATTTCTACCGATTGTCATCTCTGGAATTAATTTATGTCAACGAAAATATAGCGACCCCTTTTCTAACCACCTCCAGGCAGTTCAGAAGCAAAAAGGTAACCAGACATATGCTTGTGTAAAGTTTCCCCTTTCAGTCGTGTCTGACTCTAGGGGGCAGTGCTCGTCTCCGTTTCATAGCTGAAGAGCCAGCATCGTCCGAAGACCCTTCTGTGGTCGTGTGGCCGGCATGACTATGCACCGAGGCGCACGGAACGCTGTTACCCTCCTACCACTTTAGGCAGCACCGATTCATCGACTTGCATTTGGCATGCTTTCGAACTGCTAAGTGGACAGGAGCTGGGGTGAACACTGGGCGCTCTTCCCGTTAACACGGCGCCTGGCCTCAAACTTGGGCTGCCGACCCTCCGGCAAACCAGCCCAGCATCTGAACCGCGAGGCCACCGTGCCCCTCAGAGGTACGCTGTGGGCACCCATAAAAATGTAGCTGTGTATTGATTTTTCATGACTTCAAAATATTGCTCCATGTTATGAGAACATAGAAGCCTTGGCCAGTTTGTGATAAGGATCACAAGTGGCAGAGCAGGTACCGCTAAGTAAAAGTGGTATTGTAGTACAATTGTTCTGTGGTCATAATAGCTACTTTAGAGAGGGTGATTTCTATTCCAGTACGTTCCTCCTTCTCGTAGCTGGAGAATGAGAGCCCCTCCAGATGTTCCTGAGCTAGAGTTCCCAGAAACTCCAGTCAGCATCACCAGTGATGGTGGATGCTGGGAATTGTAGTTCAGCAGCTTCAAAAACTTGGGCCACAGATTCCCTCCCCAGTTTAAGTCGCAGGCAGATTCAACAACTCTTCTGTCTCCTCCGGCAGGGGGGGACCCTGCTCTGGCTGATTTGGCAATAACCAGCAGCCAAAAGGTTAAATTCAGCTTCTGTAAGTGTAAATTCAACACCTGCCTACATCCATTTCCTCCATCCCTTGTGTAAGTTTGAATGGCCGTTCATGCTCCAGCAGAATAGAACCTCTTTCTTTTCACTGAGTTTATAAATGATTAACAAATGAAGAGGGTGAGCCGTAGGTCTGAAAATAAGGTCTTTTCATTTTTCATGCCATGGTTCCCTATCTCAGCCCTTCACAGCTCATGAAGACAGCATGGATGGGAGGAGCAACCTCATGGCATCTCGATGCCGGATGGGTCACAAGGTGTCCTTAATGCTATTTGTTCATTTCTCACGCATACATTGCAAATTGAAAAGGCTGTAAAAACTGCTAACATAAAGCTGGATCTAGGTATTATGCTGTGTTTGTTGAAGCGTAGCTTGCTGGATAACATAACCTTGGTTGAGTTCAGTATGGAGAATGACAGCTGCAAAGCACAGGCTGTTTGCATAACACACTTGAGCCCAAAGGGGAAATAAACATCTCATACTTTAGCAAGATGTATGAACACCGTCATAGATTTTACATCAGGAAGAAAAGGATCTGTGGCACTTATTTTGGCTGGGGAATTTTTGGAGTCGTGATCCCAATTCATCTGCATGACACCAGGCTAGAAGGGCTGTAATGCAAGCCAGATACTGGAAGACCTTTCCAACCAGCTTCCATCAGTTTTGGGATTATCGTTCCCAAAATCCTCCAGTCTTGAATTATTTTGATTGGTCAGTTCATGGCTTAGATTCATACAAGTGCTAAACCTTAAACCTGCCTTAACTAAACACAGTTATGTTCACGCAGGTAGTCCTTGCTCAGTGATCATTCATAGTTATAAAAGAACTCCCCAGAGCTACTCATAGCCTGGTTCTGGGGTTTCAACAGCTGCATACACACACACCCTGTGGTGGTCACCTGATTGCATTTTGGGTGCTTGGCAACCATCTATGACTGTTTGCAGTCACAGTTTTTGGCATTTTTTGCCAGTTTCTGGCATTTACTTCTGGCTTTGGGCAAAAAATGTCCATTGAAGAAAACAGGTTCACTTAATGACCACCTTGTTTGCTTAATGTCCAGAAGTTGCAAAATTGGACACAAGTCACTTGTGACCCGCTTAACAACTGCCACAATTTACAACTGTAATTCTGGGCTCAATTATGGAAGTCAAGAACTATCTGTATAACATTTTATGACCCAACAAATAAACCATATTATGCATTAATATCATGGCTGGGTTCACAAAAGACAGTTGTTGTATTCTCACAGCACAAAAAAACAAATTACATCATCTGAGGCTTACGGTAACATAGTTTATATCAGTGTTTCTCAGTCTTTAAGATGTGTGAATTTCAATTCCACAATTCCCTAGAAAACACAGATTTATACACGCCCAACCATAATTTTCTGTGTTTAAGGGGATGAACATTCTCACTCGTGAATTTTCCAGTTGCAACTTGAAATTATGCAGTTGGAGCAAGTTTGCAATCTTTTTTGCTATTTTGGGCAGGCCAGAGCCTGGGAACAAGGACTAAAAATGTAGAAATGACAGATTTCCTCTTTATAAATATGAAGCTTTTATGTTTAGGAGGAAGTCATGCTTAGGGAAATAAAAGACAGTATTTGCAAATCCTACTGTCAGATGATTGAGAGATTAACAGAAATTTCCAGA
>JANHZU010001480.1:490211-504629 GCA_032468055.1 Acrochordus granulatus | reverse complement strand
AGGATTGACTGGTTTGACCTCCTTGCCATCCAAGGGACCCTCAAGAGTCTTCTCCAGCACCACAATTCGAAGGCATCGTTTCTTCGATGCTCAGCCTTCCTTATGGTCCAGCTCTCACAGCCATACAGTACTACTGGGAAGACCGTAGCCTTGCTCATCTTCAATTCACAGCTGAGGGAGCCAGCATGGTCCAAAGATGCTTCTGTCATCATGTAGCCAGCATGACTCTACGCCAAGGCGCACAGAACGCTGTTCCCTTCCCATCGATTTAGGCGGCACTTATTTATCTACTTGCATTTTTACATGCTTTTGAACTGCTAGCTGGGGTATATAACAGGAGCTCACCCCTTTACACAGTACCTGGGTCTCGAACTCGGGCTGCTGACCTTCCAATCAACAAGACCAGCATCTTAACCGCGAGACCTCTGCAGCCCTCACTGAGTTCAAATTCATGGGATATCTGGAAGATAAATAGCACAGCTGCCAGAAAAACTAATATAATTCCCCTTTAGAGAGTGAGGTGGCTCCTGCTGATTAGCCTCTTCCATTGATTCTTGGCTGAAGCATCTTTTTGCACATAGCCCACTTAGCCCCTTCCTAAGGCTGCCATATTTGAGCTGCAAAAATTTAGACAACTAATAGATGGCAACAAAGCATTGAATTTTCTTCATCTCTTTATTTCCAATTGGTTGTCCTCCAGATTTTTTCACTTCTTTGGGTCTGAAATTTCTATATTTTTGTTCTTGGTGGTTCTTCCTACGGGAGAAATTAAAACTTTTGTTTCTTGGGCAGAGAGAGATTCAATGTTTCCTGAAGTCTGGCCAATTGCAAAAAAGAACCAAGAGTCCTGAATTAAAGAAAGGAACGTTATAAATTCTCATCTACCTTCTCCTGAAATTCTCATGTCTATAACCTTTAGCTGGATGAAACTCTGTACCATAGGGCAAAACTTTTGGAACAAGGTACTTCAGATTATTGAATTTACAGAATGTATCCAAAATCTGGGGCTCATGACTCCTGTGGAATGGGCAACTTTTACAAAACATTTTAAGACATAACATAATAATAAAGCATTTTATGGCATCATACAAAATGCCACAAAATATTTTCTGTGATCAACTTCTGATATTTGACTGTGCTTTATGGTTCAACATGAGCTACTTTCAAGTGTGGGCTTTAACTCCCAGACGGCATGCTGGCTAGGAAATTCTGGGGACTGAAGTCCATACATCCTAACGTCATTGACGCTGACGAACGCTACTCTAGGTCAGTTTCCCCCAGTCTGCTGTCTTCCAGCTAACTTCTGTTCCCAGAATTCCCAACCCATCATGAGCATTGCTGAGAATTTTGGGGATTCGTCCAAATATCTGGAGCATATTTTGGAGTTCTGTTTTATTGCAGGCTCCTGCCTTAATAAAATAAATATTATTTAAAGCCTGGCTACCGTAACAAAGTAGACAACTAAAATAATTCTACTCTATTTAAACTGGAGCAGGGATTAAACAAAGTGAGTTAGTTTGAGGGGAAAAAACTATTATTTTTTTCTCCTTGCTTTCTGCAAGCAAATGATCTGGCAACATGAATCAGAAGTGTGAACTTTTCCATTTTCTTCCTCTTTTTGAGTCTTGAAATCCATCAGGTCACTGCTGGATATAAGCATCCCATATTTTTTTCATTAAAATAAAACCCCAGCCTGTAATTGCAGGAAATCGCTTTGAAATTACAAGCCGCCTCTGTGAGTAGTGATTTTCTTTTTGAATGTTACTCAGAGTTATCACCGGAAAGGGGTGGGTGAGAAAGAAGGAAGGGAGAGAAGGTAGTCTTCTCACAGGATGCATTTTATCATGATTATTAAAGGCCTTTTGATGGAAATGTCAAAAGGGGCCCTAGGGAAATCATCTGTAGCAGAAGCACGCATTTGGAAAGCGGTGCCTTTGTGCCTTTATTGAGGATTTCACCATTGTTCACTCTTGCTTCTATTCTTCTGGACCACTTGAATCTCTCTTTCTTTGTTTATTGATCAAGCAGTAGGGCTCCCAGGGCATCTTTCTGTTTTAAAGGCCTACTGTCTGTAATTTAAGCCAAAAACACCTTTTGCAGTTAAAAGATCCGTGGGCAATGGGATGGGGTGGGGAAGATAAAGCCAAACAGTGTGTCTCGGCACAGTTGCAAATGTTTCAGGGTTGAGAACTAGGAAGACATATTCAAAGTCACAAGGATCAGACGTGGAGCTACAGAAACAAAAAGCAATCTCTCCAAAAGAAAACAAAAATATTTGGAAGACCAAACCGTTGATTCCCAAAGGAGACAGATTGTTATTTATCTGCATGAGTTGTGGGTCAAGAATTTTCTAGAAGAGCGACTCACCCTCTCGTTTCTTTATTCTTCAGGACCGCCCGTGTCTTCTTGACAGTGGTCAGAAGTCTACAGGTGGAAAGGCACCAATTTGATATTGACTCCTCCAGAGCTGAGAGTCAGTTTGGCGTAGTGGTTAAGGCATCAGACTAGAAACCGGGAGACTCTGAGTTTCAGTCCTGCCTTAGGCACAAAGCCAGCTGGTGATGGTGGGCCATTCACTTTCTCTCAGCCCTAGGAAGGAGGCAATGACAAGCCATTTCTAAAAAACCCTTCCAAGAAAACTGCAGGGACTTGTCCGATTAGTCCCTAAGAATTGGCCCCAATTGAACAGAAGGGAAATAAAACCTCCAGGATAGTTAAACCTAACTATCAGATGTAAATTTCAAGGAAGGGTACTTTAACTGGGCTTTACAGAAAGCTGACAGTATGAGGTGTCTTCCAGAAAAGGACACCTCAGAAAGTGGTCAATTCTTTTTTTGAAGTTTGTAACCTAGAACTGAGCAGCATCTTTCTGGGATTCAGGAGCAATGAATATTGTAGGTTGTCAGGGTAAGAATCGTTCAGTGGTTTTCAAACTTGACCATTCTTCAGTTCCCAGAATTATCCAGCTACACATCTTGAAGTTGCCAAGTTTGAAAAACATCGGGCTAAGTGACCTTTGATATTCTTTTAAATAATAATTATTTTAAAATAATTATAACTGGTTCTGATAGCATACCAAATCCTAAACCCAGATTATCAAAACATGATAGCTAAGTTCAGCTAACATGATGCACTCAAACAAATAAGCCATATTATGACTTTGATTCAAGTCCTAAGTCACACATATTAACGGAATGCCTCGCTTACCCCCAGCATGTTCAAATACAAGCTACTCAGTCTCATCGAATGTTTAACATAGTCTATGAATATTAGTTGCTTGGAACAACATCTAGAAATTTTTCAACTCATATGGGTTTTCCAAAAGTATATGGTAGACCAGAGGTGGCTAACCTTGGCAACTTGTAACAGGTGTAGACTTCAACTATTCTGTGCTGGCTAGGAATTCTGGAGGTTAAAATCCACACACCTTAAAAGTTGTCAAGGTTGCACGTGCTTGTGATAGACCTTTATTTGAGAGTTGGACTTGCCTTAATCATCTCATGTATTCATGCAAATGGCACTTTCAACATCTGTCCCTTCCCTTTGTCCCTTCCTTTCAAGGAATTTAGCTCGGAAAGATCGGAATGGCGCTTCTGATCCTTTTGTCAGAGTCCGCTATAATAGCAAAATTCAGGAGACTTCGGTGAGTCTATGTTGTGGGGAGAAGAAAGTGGGATTACATAACTTTCAGAGTTTGAAGTTGATTACTTCTGTGTGTCAACTTTGCTTTACAATGTATTAATGCCCAATATGCTAGAGGTAGTTATTGACTTAAAAACCACAATTGGGACTAGAATTTCCATTGCTAAGCAAGATGGTTGCTAAGTGAGTTAAGCCCAAGTTTATGACCTTTTTTGCCACAGTTGTTAAGCAAATCACTGCAGTTGTTAAGTGAATCACTCAATCATTAAGCAAATCTAGCTTCCCCCACTTATTTTGCCTGTTGGAAGCCAACTGGGGAGATTGCAAATGGCAATCATGTGACCCTGAGATACTGCAACTATCATAAATACATGTTGGTTGCCAAATGCTCAAATCTTGATCACTTGACCATGGGAATGCTACAACAGTAAGTGCAAGGACCAGTTATAAGTCACTTTTTTTAAGTTATAACTTTGGATATTTGCTAAATGAATGGTTGTAATTTGAGGACTATCTATATGGATAACTGCCAACAGCATCTGCAGCAAATCACAATGATGCCAACATCATAAGTATGAATTGGTGTAATCATGCAAATGCCTCAGTGCAAAAGCTAGTAAATCATGGTATTTGTGTCATTACACCATTGTGTACTGTGTTACTTAAATTTTCATCCCCCACCTTGCCTCCCTGTGGACCTGAAAGGATAGACAAAATGTTACTGTGAGGGAGTTTACTTCTCTTGGTAAGCCATGCTTTCTTTGAATGATGCATAGTTGAAAACACCGAGAGTGGATTAATTTGAACGTAACGCTAAGCCACAAATTATGATATGCAAGGTACAAAGATTGGTTTTACACATCACACTAATGTCTTTTCCCCACTCCTGACTTACAGCATCTTCGTAGCATCACCCAACCATTGTGGGAGGCACCTAAAGCAAAGGTGTCCAAACTGGGCAACTTTAAGATGTCAATTCCAGACATGTTGAACTTGAAGTCCACACATCTTAAAGTTTCCAGGTTGGTCACCCCTGATCAGCTAGTCCTCACTGCTGTTGTTTTGGCCCAACAATGGTTGGACTCTAAGAGTTCTTCTATATGGTGGCACCAAAGTGCAATTAACCAGCACAAGCATTTAGGATGGCTTAAAGAAATGTCAATTGCATGTTGGATTCTTACCTGTTTTGACAGTGAAGGGCAGTAGGGGTTCTGTCCACAGTAAGAGGTAGAGGGGAAGTGAGGTGGCACACGCTTCCTTTGGTACCATGAGTAGAATAAGAGCCCTGCGCCATTTTCCATGGCTTCTCCACTCCCCCTTGACTGTCCTCCCATGGCGAGAGAGAGAAATTGGGGAAAACAGAGGACCTGATTCCTCCCTCTCCTCTTTTTTGCCAAGGAGTCAGTCAAAATAAGGGAGAGAAAGAGAAGCAGATCTTCTCAGCAGTACCTACAAGAGGGCAAAAGGCTGAGATGGGCTGCAAAAATCTGGACAGCTGTATGGCCGGCAAAGAATATTTTATGCATTTTTGCTGTCATAGAGTGATTGTTTGGAAATCTGCACCCTGGTTTGGTAACCTTAGCTCTGTGGAATGCAGATCGTGGGAAATTTGTCCATTCCTGCTTTGCAGTTTTTTCTCTCTCTTGGACTTCTGCACACCCTAACAATATAAATAATCATGGTTTACCTGCAAATGCTACTGTTTTGACTTGGATAAGGATCAGCAGCCAAAGAACTGAATGGAAATTAGCTTAGAGTTTGTAAATATTTGCTTCTTGATGATTTATTTTCTTTTCACTTTTTTATTTCATTGCACTGAGGCTGGAGATAATTTAAATAATTTATAACAGGCTGAAGGTTAAAAGGTACCTTGCTCCTATCTTGCAGAGATGTTTCCAAAGCAGTTGTCCACTGGAATACAAATAATATATTTTATTAGATTTATAAAGCTGAGGATTGAAGAGACCCAAGGCAGATTGTGTGAACTATTTAATGAAACCAAAGTGTAAAAGGTTAAAAAAACTCAACCCCTGGTTAGGACTAGCCAAGGGTTCCATTTATCTACCTAGCCAGACCATTAAAAAAGATATTTTTTGTTTCAGCTTCCATTACTACAGATAGTCCTTGACTTACAACCACAATTGGGACTGGAATTTCCATAATAAGTCATTGTGGTCATAAGTGGAGTTGGACCTGATTTTACGACAATGTTTATGATGGTTGTTAAGTGAATCTAACTTCTCCAATGGGCATTTTTTGCCAGAAATCACTAAAAAAATGTCCCAAATCATGATCATGTGATTGCAAGATGCTGCAATAAAAGCAACCCAGTTGGCAAGCACCTGAACTGCAACTATGCGATTGAGGGATGGTGCCACAATCCCAAGTGTGAGAACAGATCATAAGTCACTTTTTCTAAGGCCATCATAACTTTAAACTATTATTAAAGGAAGGGTTCTCAGTCAAGGACTACCTGTAGATCTAATGTTGCTGAGTTGACTGAGATAGGCAAACTTGTCAAGTGTATTCAGTGCTGTTATCTTCCAAAGCTGTCATTCTCCAAAGATTTATTTGACCATAACCCTCCCCCATCTTCCCCAGCCAGCACAATTTTTTATCTGGGGCATATGGGAGTTGTAGTCTGGCATCATTTGAAAATCAACCATCTGCCATATCTTTTTTAGGATTTTCCTAATACAATGAAATTGGCTTCCCATTTCTTTAGACTCTAATCTTTTTTTCAGGTGATCAAAAAATCTTGCTACCCCAGATGGAACGAGACCTTTGAGTTTAACCTGGATGAGTCAGCCACAGAAAAACTCTTTACAGTTGAAGTCTGGGATTGGGATCTTGTTAGCAGGAATGATTTTTTGGGGAAGGTGAGTAGAAAAGGAAAAACATGCTGATTGAAGGTTAGCACATTTGAGGAACAAGAGGCTGTTCTGTTACAAGACTGTCTTATTTTTGCTATAATTAGGAGCTCTAACTTGGGAACAGGGAGAAAAGCAGTAACCTGAAGTAGCTGCTTGCAAATTCTTGTGACTAATACATGGGCTGTGAAAGTCTGAGAATTAAATATGACTGCAGTTGAAATCATCAAGGGCTTCTCTTCAAGAAACGTCTTGAGTACTTGCACTCCTGCCAACATCGTGGGATTCTAGATTATGCTGATGTTTGTTTGATTCATCATTTCTTCCTTGTTTTTCTTAGCGCACACCTAAAAGAAAGGAAGAATATCTGCTTTTTGTTAGTAACTCTGGGGCCTACCTACCTAAAAGATAGTGACCCGTTATACAAAGCCATGGCTTGCTTTAACCTGGGTTATTTATTTATTTAAATAATTTATCTTAGCCAATTTTGCAGGAAGCAGTAAGGAGGAGAAAAGATAAAATACAAAAAAGAAAAAAGAAAGAAAATACGTAAGAATCTACAAAAGAACACAAATAAAATCAGAAAAGGGGAAAACTATCTAGATGTATCATAGATCATTCAAATGTCAAAGAGATTTCTAAATCTACTTTAGGGAGATAAATAAAATAAAAAAATAATAATTCCCTAATGCTAGAAAATATCGTAATATCCATGCCACAGAAAAACATACCTAATTACTACATAAAATTGCCATTTCAAAAACATATCACATGTCCCTTGAATCCCATTCTTCATAACAGGACTATTACTAACTTTTCCATTAACCTGGGTTTATTTGAATAAATGGTTGGGCACACACAATGCAAAGCCCAAACTAATAAACCACCTAGTGTAATGTGTGAATGGATCCTTATTTCTTAGCCTTTTGGCAATGCTTGGAAAAAGATGGCAGCATAGTTAATGATCAGCACCACAAAGGTCTTCCTTTATTTCTAGATCATGCTTATCATTAGGCATGGCAGGTGGTAATTTGGGGCCTGAGCCCCATCTTCTGCCCTCCCCACCTGTTCTTAAGAGGCTTCCCAACCATTTGACTCATTGAGGATGTCCTCATGATGCCACCTGCCTGCACCACTTATGAAGACATCTTGGCAGTTGAATCTTCAACTTAGTGCCAGTTCCTATTTCTGTCCATATAGCCACCCATCTCACGTACATAATTCTGGGCAGTTTCAAGGTTAAAACACAAATAATAAACAACAGTTGCTTATATGGATAGATACATGTGCTTTATATTGGGTCAAGATGATGATGATTTAAAAAAAGGAAAAACTCCAACAAAATCATTTTGACTTCACAGGTCCGTGTTTTTTTTCTTGCGAAGTTAAAGAAGTGGTCTGATACTCTTCTAAGATGCCTTTTCAGCTGGCTGGTCATCCTACAACTGGGATTCCCTGATCTCCTGCCCATATACTAACCAGGCCTGACTTTTGCTTAAGTTTTTAGCCCAAATAAGGTTGACCATGGTCATTATTATTATTGCAAATATTTATACCTCCCAATCCTAAAGCAGTGTTTTTCAAACTTGCCAACTTTAAAATATATGGATTTCAGTTCCCAGAATTCCCTGAATTCTATGAGTTGAAGTCCAGATTTTTTAAGTTACCAAGTTTGAACAACACTGTACCAAAATGTTCAAGTCATATGAATATATAAACAGTGAATATTATTTTAAAACAAACCAAAAACACACATTAAAGAGAATCTTAAAGACCAGTGATTTGGAGTAGGGAGAATATTCCATAATATCTGTTTCCTGCCTTTTCCCCTTTCAGGGAGCTTGTGCATGGGACAACTGATAGTAAAGTGTTAATTTGCTAGGATTGTGTAGCAGCCCTGCCTAGAAAGGCAGGATCCACTCCTTTGCCTTCATGGCATGTCCTTTGCCACTAAGCTTCCTCCCACCCCAAGAGTAAACATGGAAGAAGCAATTGAGAAATGGCTTGTCCTATCACCTACTTGCTACCTGATCACTGGATGGCAGATGGTTAATGTCTTTTGGAAGCCACCAACCCCTTGGACATTTTTTTATTTGCAGGTGGTATTCAATGTTCAAAGATTGAATGCTGTCCAGCGAGAAGAAGGATGGTTTTTGCTCCGGCCAGACAAATCCAAGCCAAGGTTGGATGAGTAAGTTTGAATCAGTGCACAGCAAAGGTGAAATGAAAGCTGATGCTAGGGAAGTTCAGAAAGATTTCCTCAAAAACATTGGAAGCTGCCTTACAGTGATTCATCTTCTCTAGTTTTATTTTTTATTTTTCTCTGATTAGTTAGTTAATTTTATCCCTGAAGGCTAGCAGGATCGTCAGAGAACAACTTTGTTCTTCTGGAAAGTAAGGATGGAAATGCCTATGGCCACCAAGATAAATATTTCATGAAATCATCCACAATAGATCCTTAAAAGGTGAAATGTGGCTGACATCCCAAAATGCTAGGAAAGCAGTAACTAACCTATAAGATTTATCTAATTTATTTGTCTATGTATTTCAGAGGGAATCTGGGCTCCTTACACCTCCAGGTACAGCTTCGGGATGAGGTGGTTCTGCCATCCATGTACTACGAGCCTCTTGTCCAGCTGTTGTGCCAGGAGGTTAAAACAGGGACAAAGGTGAGACCCATATACCATTCTTGTCTCTGGAGATGGAGTGGTTGGAGTAGAATGGAGAGTCCCCAGTTCTTATTCCCAAATATTTCTGATGATCCTTGGATGAAATCCATGTACTTTGCTCATCCTAACCTATCTTACAACAGAGCTGGCCTCACCATTAGGCAGAATGAAGTCCCAGCCTCGTGGGATAGGGGAAGAGGCAACAGGCACAGCTCTGTGGCCATTTCATGTGAGCCTCCCCATCACTCCCTTGCAGGACATAGTTCTTCAAGCCAACAGCCTTTCCTGACCCTCTTAAGATGACCTACTATGCTCAGGAGTGGTGGAGGATGTTCCCTTATTGCCAATATTGAAGCAAAATTGAGCTGCTGGTCAACTTCTCTGTATGGAATAAAGGGCCATGCTTCATCTTTTGCCTTAGCCAAGGAAGTGTCTTTAGCCAATCCTGATGATTCTTGTGTGGCTCAGAATGGAAGGCAGCTACACAAAGGCCATATACATAACAAAAACGCGTCTGACAACACAGAGAATGCAGAAGGTTATGTTCAAAGGAACACATGAAAAATCTGATTTTATGAAAAATAACCCCCTTTCTGAAATGAATCTGCATTAATTTCTCCGTGGACTGTATTTCTTCTATCCACACCCTTCTTACAGAACAAGAAATTGCACTTAATAACCCTGATTGATGAAACCACAACAGCTGAATGCAGACAGGAACTTGCGGTCAACCTGGTCAAGCTCTTCCTGGGCCAAGGCTTGATTAAAGAGTTCTTGGACCTCCTCTTCACACTGGAGCTGGAGAAAACCTGTAAGGACCAGGATGGGAGAGAAGGGGTTACACATCACTTTATACCACAAATTTTGGGGGTGGGAGGTGGGGAGGAGAGGGTGCTTTTGAATCAATGTTGTCTCCTGGTGATTGCCTGGATAAGTCCCTGCAGTTTCCTTGGGGGAGTGACTAATTAGATTGGAGATGTTCATTTGAAGTGTTTTTAATATTTACCATGGTTATTTTAATACTGCTTCTATGATATACAGGTAGTCCTTGATTTATGACCACAATCCATACAGAGAATTTCCATTGTTAAGCAAAGTGGTTGTTAACTGAGTTGCACCCAACTTTATGACCTTTTTTGCAAAGATTGTTAAGTGAATCATGAAGTTGTTAAGTGAATCTGATTTCCACCATTGACTTTGCTTGTTGGAAACTGGCTGGGAAGGTCACAAATAGCAATGACATGACCCTAGGATGCTGCAACCATTGTAAATACATTGCCAGTTGCCAAACCCCCAAATTTAACCAGGTGACCCTGGGGATGCTGGAATAATCATAAGTGTAAGGACTGATCATAAGTCACTTTTTCAGTTCTGTTGTGATTTTGAATGGTCATAAACAAATGGTTGTAAGTTGAGGACTGTTTGTCAACTGCCAAGAGCTGATTCTGATTTTGATGGGATATACATGTAATAAATAAATAGCATGAAGAATGGGGTGAAGGTTCAAAGGGGCTAGGCTCACACACTAGATGAGTTGCGTTAGGTAGTATCTGGCTCAAAGTGATATTTAGTGTACAGCATGTTGTGTGGACACAGTAATTCCATTTCGTAAACCTAGATAGACATCATTTTGTGTGAATGCAGCCATTGGGCACTCTAATAATCTCCAACTCAGTTTATTAAGTCTCTGTCTCTGCCTGTTTTTTTATCCCAAGAAGGATTGTGGTCTTTTTAGTTGTGTAGTGAATGCACACTCCTTTGTGTTCAATTTGGAATTGCCAAGGTAAAAAAAAAAGGTAACGGTTTCCCCTGCCAGTCATGTCTGACTCTAGGGGCTGGTGCTCGTCTCCGATTCATAGCCGAAAAGTCCAAAGTCATGTGGCCAGCATGACTGTACACCAAGACGCATGGAACACCTTCCCCACCAAAAGTGGTCCCTACTTATCTCCTTGCATTTTTACGTGCTTTCAAACTGCTAGGTTGGTGGGAGCTGGGGCAGGTAACGGGAGCTCAATCCATTATGCAGCACCTGGGTCTTGAACTCGGGCTGCTGACCTTCCAGCCGAGAAGCCCATCGTCTTAACCACTAGGCCACCATGCCTCTTGGTGTTTGGAAAAACACCTCCAGACCTTTTCCTCACTTGTGACTTACAGCTCCATTCAGCTGCAGTAGCCCCGGTGGAGTAATAACGAGGACCAGCTTCATGTGGCAGAACGATGCCTGCAGGGTGCTAGCAAACGCTACTGATTGAGGAAACGGGTTGAATCTTCTCTCCTAGCTGATCATCTTAGATTTCAAAGGGAGGCACATCATGGCAAAGAGAAACTGAGGAAATGCCCTAACCTTGAATTAGGCGTTTAGTGTGGAACAAAAATGGGCTACTAAAATGTCTCATGGCTGCTTTTCACCTGGCGTCGTATTGTATTTGTATACATTCACATCGTTTTAATAAAGTCATTTGAAAAGTTCGCCGTGGACAAATATGTAAATAGCCATAAATATGTAACTTTGGGCCACTCAACTGCCAGCTTGCCTAATTTATCATGCAGAATCGTGGTGAAGATGAAATGGAAAGAAGTGTACTGTATTTGCTACTTTTAGCTGCTGCAGGATGTAGATGCAATAAATAAATCTAAATTCTTTGAATAACATTTGAAATCTTTCATCCGGCTTTTTATTGGCCAACAGAACTTTGTATCTGGTCCTGAACATGCCAAGACCTAGGTGGAAATGCCCACCCAAATCCATACTGTTTTGAACTAGAAATGAGATAAATAAATCAATAAATAATGTGTCAGGCTTCAAGCAATGCTGCCGACCTAAGAAAGCTTCATGTACTGTTCAAGGGAAGCTTGTAATGGTTGTGAAACTTCTGGCAGGGATTAGTTGCACTCTTGTGCTACCCCAAAGGGACAGAAAATCGAGGAAAATTCTCCCAAAGGGACAGAAAAGGTAGGAAAATCTCTGCCTTCTATAGGCTGAGCCTTCAGAGCAAAGAAGAATGTAAAGAGTATGTTTGAAGAGAATTCAAAGTATGTTTGAAATTGGAGATACGGGGAAGAGAGTGATCAATATGAAAAAAGGGAAGGCAGTGAAGAGTCTTCTGACTTGACAAAAGAAGACTTTGAAAGCCAGCGGTGGCAGAAATGAATAGGATATTCATTTTAGATCAGTAGTGTCCAGCTTTGGCAACGTTAAGATGTTCTGGGAAGTGAAGTCCACACATCTTAGAGTTGCCACATTTGGACATGCCTGTTTTGGACCATCAGCTTTGCTGCTTCTCTTACCGAAGGGAAAGATATACCTGGATCAAAGGAGAGAGCCAAGGAAAAATGTCTTTGCTTTCTGAAGGGTCAAAATGATACATAGCCAGTTATCCTGTTTTTCAAAAAAGCAATAGCAGCAAAGTGGCCCGAAGAGTATATTTTTATTGATTGATTAAATTTATATGCCACTCATCTACAATCTGTATGTAGTTCAGTGACCAGTCATAAGCCACCTTCTGTATTTCAGCTGAACCCAACACATTGTTTCGAAGCAACTCTCTAGCAACTAAATCCATGGAGTCATTTCTGAAGGTACTTGCTGGGATTCTGTCTTCCTTCTATGAAGAGGGTGAGGGCAGTTCCTGATTATGAACCCTACTCTCTCTGCCATGTCTTGAATCTCTGTCTCTGTAGGTGGCAGGAATGCAATATCTCCATCGACTCCTTAGGCCATCAATCAACCGAGTGTTTGAAGAGAAGAGATACATCGAACTTGATCCCAACAAAGTAGAAAGCAAAGAGATTGGGTAAGAAGAAGGAAGGAGCAAGTATGGGGAGGCGTTGGCTGTGTAGCCAAGGACTTCACCATTTTTGAACCAGTGGACACAAAATGTTGAGAAGTAGTTGAGGGTGCTTTCACAAAGTGGCTTGTGAGAATTATCAATCACAACCCTCCCATTTACCAGAATGCAAACTGGGGTGGGAAGTCCTCTTGTTCCTCAAAATTATTATCACACACCTCACAGAAAGTTCTCACAGCAAGGTCTACCAGTGTCAAAGACATTCAGATTTTCTACCTGGATGCTGTTTCAGGCATAAAGATGCAAGGTCTGCAGGATTTATATAATTAAGCATAATAAAAACCAAACCTGCTTGCCAAGGAGTAAGGTGGGTCTTTGAATCCCAGTGCTTGGTGGAGAATCCATCTGGCACTCTTTATTGTCCAATGTATGTTTTGGGATTTAAACTCAAATCCAGGAGCTCTGAGAGATGGTGAAGAACAGGAAAGCCTGGTGTGCTGCGGTCCGTGGGGTCATGGAGAGTCGAACATAACTGCATGACTGAACAACAACAACAGGCATGTTACACTGAGTATTCCCCTGACACTTTGAATACGGAATGGCCTTGCCTCCTTCACAGAATGTATAGGGGCTCCATAGAACCATGAATGAATGAGGAAGAATCATGATCATCTTGGTTATCTTCTTGGAGATACAGTATAAACTGTATATATTTTTTTCAGTGCTCAAGAACAGATATGCACACATAATTGGAAAAAATGTGTTTCTGTATTTTTTAATCCTGCCAGATTAACTCTTGCTTACAAATGATATGTTAAAGGGCAGGAACAGGGAAAGATGCCAAGAAGCAATGTAAGAGGTAAATAAGGGGGTCTGCTTATGCTGTTCCTTGTGTCAGATGTTCTAGCCTTCACCGGATCCACAGTGAAAGCGACGTGATCCAGCAGAGCAGCCAGTTCCTTCAGTCATACCTGACTGACCTACTGAGCACCATTACCAGGTCTGCCAAGATGTGTCCTGCTGTCATTCGTGCCACTTTTCAGCGACTTTTCAAGAGAGTTGGAGAACAGTTCCCCGAAGAGAAAGATCAGGTCAGTTGGACGGCATTCTTCTAACTCAACGTTTCCCAATCTCAGTCCCCCTTCAGGACTGTGGGACTGTAACTTTCTAATTCCAGCTGTACACGAGTAAGGATCTGGGCCACCAAATCTTCAGTAGCTTGTAGTAATTATCTGTAGTAATTACCTGGGATCTGTGCTTCCACCTTTGAGCATCAGATGATTATTTAGGCATGAAAGCTATTGTACAAGCAAAGATTTGAAACACAGAAAACAGTCCAGCTGCCTTGTGGTTTTCAGGAAAGCATGTCAGAGAGAGAGAGAAAAAAGCTCTCCCCCCGAATCCCTTCACACTTTTATTAGTTAGCCAAAAGTTACAAGATTACATCAT
>JANHZU010001480.1:480071-490111 GCA_032468055.1 Acrochordus granulatus | reverse complement strand
TTCTTTCTTTCTTTCTTTCTTTCTTTCTTTCTTTCTTTCTTTCTTTCTTTCTTTCTTTCTTTCTTTCTTTCTTTTTATATTTGTATCCTACCTTTATTATTTTTACAAACAATTCACTGCCTTGAATTGTTTGTAAAAATAATTCACAACAACAACCCTGTGAAGTGAGGTGGACTGAGAGAGAGTGACTGGCCCAAGGTCACCCAGCTGGCTTTGTAAAATAAATGATGATATGGTATAATATGTCATGTGCTGTTATTCATCTGAGGTTGTATATACCAACTTTTAAGAACTGCTAAGGACCAGATGATTTTTACTATGTGATATGTAAAATAGAACTCAAAGAGGGTGTACTTTCTTTTTCACATGACTGTAGTAGCCTGGATTTGCAGGAGGAAGGGGATACATTCCAGAAGAATAAGATACAACCCAGTTTACATATTTTGTGTGAGAGAAACAGAGTGAAGACAGCCACCCCAATAGTTCTCAAAGGATATGGTAGGTGCAGACAATAGTGTTTGGTCTGGCAAGACTGTCTATAGATCTGGAAACAAACAGAACTCAGCTTGGAAGAATCACTATGTATAGTTCTAGGTTTTGGGGCCTGACGTGCTGGGACTTTATGGTGGTCATTGAATGTAGTCAGAATTCTTAACAGATTTGGTATTGGCTCCTTCATACAAGAGATGAATTTTCAGATGCTATTTGTTAGCTGCAAAGTCTAATTTTGGTCTTGGACTAAATAAGGCTTCTGAAAAAAGAAGAGATATTTGTTCGTGGCTTTAAGTGGAATGATTGTAGAGATCATCCATGACAAATAACAGTTTACCTGTGAATAATAAATGCTGCAGATGAACAACAGAGCAAGTCTTTGGTGGATATGGGAAGTAGTTAGATTTTGTGGGAAGAGGAATAGCAGTACCTTACAGTCGTATCCAGCAGAGATTTGAATGTACTTTTTAATTAATACCCTAAGGAAGGGCTAGTTTAATTTCTAATTTTGTTATCTTATCCATACAATTCTCCTTTTCTTCAAAACACCAAACTGGGAGATTCTATATTGCTTGTCAGATTTTTTGTATTTATTATTATTATTTTATTAAACTTCTAATTTCGCCAATCTCACGAAAGGTGACTCTTGGACTTTTACAATACATAACGATAAAACAATATCAATAACAAGGTTAAAATTAATTTATACATTACAATTTAAACTAAATAGGGAGGAGGGGAACAACACGCCTGGGTCTCTTGTCCTTGGTCTCTTCCTACCTCATTCTGATGCTGAATTTTACCCTTCTGTACTTGCAGAACGTGAGGTTCATTGCTATCACCAGCTTTCTCTGCCTACGATTCTTTTCTCCAGCCATTATGTCCCCTAAACTCTTCCACCTACGGGAGAAGCATGCTGATGCTCACACCAGCCGGACCCTGCTTCTACTGGCCAAGGTAAGCCCTGTCCCAGGAGAAATGTTCTTAATACACTCTGATGATGTCCTAAAAAGGTTCTTCTTCTTGTTCTAGGTCCCTGTTCTCTTTTTTAGTGTCTCATTTCATCTCATCTCCCTTCCCTTCCCTTGCACAAACAAATCCAGTGAAAGGGAATCAAACACCTCTCTGGAGAGTTAATTGAACTGTTGAACTGCTGTTACTGTTAAGATTTTTTTTCTAACATTAAACTTTCTGTAACTTATAAACTTATAACTTTGGGATTATTGAGGTCATGGCCTTTTTATTTGGTGGCATTCGTTTGCATCCTTGGAGCATACTGCTGTGTTCTTCCTCACATCTTCTCCAGGTCCTTGTAAGCCTTAGTTCCCAATCCCCTCATCATCTTCATGGTCCATCTCTATATCTCTTTCACTTTGTCCTAATCCTTCTTAAAAATTGGTGGCCAGAACTGGTTATGGAATTTGCTGTTGGTACACAGATTTGTCATATGGAAGCACATTTTTTCTTTGCTGCTTCTTTAAGGCAGAGGTGGCTTATGTGATAAGTGAGGTGAAAAGACAATAGCCTTGATTAAGTTCTCCAAAGGGTTAGGGAGTTATTTAAACCTTGATCCCCTTAATCGGAGTCCAATAATCTTCCCATAGCAAATCATACCGGCTTTCTCTCAACCTGAGGAAAGCCTGTCCTTGGGTTGTGATGACTTGTTTTGATTTTCTGCTGGGCCAGGCTGTCCAAAACGTGGGGAACATGGACACCAGCATCAGCCGCACTAAGGAAGCATGGATGGCCCCTCTACAAGCCACTATTCAACAAGGTGTTGCCCAGATGAAGCAGTTCATCCTCCAGTTAATTGACATCGAGGAGAAAGATGGTAAATGTTTGAGAAAGGCAAACAAATTATGAAATGTTCTGATTACTGCAAGCAGCAGAGAGCTTTCTCAGTGATACCAGCCAGCTGGTAGTTTACTGGAATCTTCAACTTAGTGCCAGTTCCTATTTCTGTCTTATATTTCCAGTATGATCATTGCATTCATCATTAGTTAAAGCACATGCTTTAAATCATGTGCCACTACTAAAGCAATGGTTCTTTCCTTAAAACAGTAGGAACCAGTGAGAGGTATTGGGGTGTGCACACTTTACTGCATTTCTTGGCTGGTGGCACTTCTATCAGCTGAGTAGGAAGGGGGAAGCTGGATTTGCATAATGACCACATAAGTCACTTAATAACTACAGTGATTCAGTTAACAATCATGGCAAAAAAGTCATAAAATTGAACATGATTCATTCAACAACAGCCTTGCTTAGCCACAGGAATTCTGGTCCCAATTCTGGTCGTATGTCGAGGAATACTTGTCATCCTCCAATCACAATGACAGATGGATGATTTCAACAGCATTTACAGAGGACAGGAAGGGGAGCAAGGAAGCTCAGAATGATGAAAGTAGCATTGTAACATTGGCAATGCAAGCCCTACCTCTTTTGTACATATGTTGTCATTCTACATGCATATATACGAGGGTCAAAGCTTGCATCCCAAAGACAAAAGCAATGCTGATGACAGATTCCTGTGGATGCACGTGATTTCCCACCCTTGGTGTCATCCAGTAGGAGGGAGGGCAGCAAAGCCAAATGGCTTCACCAATGACTTTGAGTAAGACACCTTGCAGAGACATTCCCTTTAAGTGGTGAGCTAGAGCAGAGACTGTATAAGCAGGACTGGGGATGGCAGCGAGGGACATTATATATCATAGTTTCTGCCAACTTGTATTATGGCTGGTTGCATAGTCAAACCAGATGTTTAGACTGGATTTAGCAGTTTTGTCCACCTATAGAGTCCTTCCCAAAGACCTGGGATAGGCAGATGTTGTTGTTTGATGGTATTAAAGGTATCATCACAGGATGTAAACTGTTCCGAACAATGCTGTCTTTTGCTGATGGTGATTTTATCAATGCCAATGGTGTTCGAATGGTGCTCCAGTTGTTTTGGGATGATTTAATTTCCTATTCATTTAACACATACATGGAGTTCACTGCTATGGATGTTGAATGATCCTTACAGAATTAGACTTGCAGAAGCCCATCTCCCTGCAACCCCAGGTTGTAAAAGAAGGTTACCTGTTCATCCACAAGGCAAGAAGCAAGGGGCCTCTTCTCTCATTCTCCTTCAAGAAGCTTTACTTCTCATTAACCCATGAGGCACTCACCTGCGCCAAGACACCCAATTCCAAGGTAGGTAAAGGGCTGGCCATCAGAGAGTCTGACCATGTTCCTTGCTGAAAATTACTTCCTTTGAGGCCCTCTTTAACTTGGGGAGTCCAAAGAAAGAGTTCCCATGAAGACTAGCCAGTTGTCATAAAAATTAGATCTCTACCTCTGAAGCAGCTACCCAAAATTTGGCCTGTCCCAGAGAACCAGATTCAAATTATTCTACTTTGGATACATTATGTGAAGATTCAGTTCTTTGGAAAAAGCTCCAGTCCTGAGAAAGGTGGAAGGAAAGAGAAGAGGATGACCAGCAGCAAGGAGATGGACTCGGTTACAGTGGTGATGGAGACATCATTGGGAGACCTGAAAGAACAGATGAAGACAGCGTTTCTCAACCTTGGCAACTTTAAAGTATTATCTTAAAAGTTGCCAAGGTTGAGAAACAATTGGGTTAGGGATAGATTGGCATGGGTAAAATCTATATATGTCATCAGCAGGAGTCACATAGTCAATCAAAACTGGCATGCCTTTAAAGGAATGTAATCTAAGAGGGCTGGACTAGATGTGGGCATTTAAATTCAACCTTATCTTTATCCCATCAGACTTCCTAAAATTAGAAGGCCTGCACTATGTATGCTGGCTGGAGCTCCCGAAGCAAAGGAAAAAAATTAATTTAAATAGATATGGATGTAGATGTTTGATACAAGCAAAAAGTTTTCCAGTTATAGAAAAGAACAGTAACATGTCAGGACTACTTGTTTAATGCATTCTTGTCAGACAGGCTAACTTTCCATGTACAGAAAACATTATTATATGAAGGAGCATTTAATTGAATTATTGCTGACCTGCTCTTTGGAGCAGGAAATTCGAGATCCAAAGAGTTCTGGCAGCAAAACTAAAGCAAAAAATTCACCATGCTCAATTTTATATGTGCTGTTTATCTCATTTTCCCCAATAGGTATGATTAACTGAATATGGGATTTTTAAAGAAGCCAATTAAATTCAACACCCTTTCGTTTAATACAGTAAATCTGACTGTTTAGTGGACCTTAATAGAAAAGAAAATATATTTAGAACTGTGATCCCAGTGGGATACTTTTAATACTGCAGATTTGCTTACAAGTATAGACATTCATAGAATTGTGCTGTAAAAGGATTAACATTCAAAAAAGCTCAGCATTTAACTGATAGTTAGAAATGGAACATGGCAGCAAGATATTACAAGATTTCTGCTGAGTAGAAAGAACATTTTTGATGGCCAAGAGCCACACTTAATGTTTTCCATGGCAATGATTTCAGGGTAGCTATACATGTTTTACATTTGAGGGAAGCTTTACAAGTGGATTTGTCAAATCCATGGAGGAAGAAATCTCTATTTCTGGCTATTAATGATTGTGATGCTATGGAATCTCCATGATTCGAGATAGTTCACTCCAGAATACTAGTTGCTACTAGAGAAAGGCTGCTGGAATCATTTGGTTGGATTCACAATGTGGGTGGGATAGAGTTTCTTTCCATTTGGTTCCAGGTTTCTCCTTCTGTCTATATATATGTTAATCGGATTACTTTTCAGAAAAGCTCCTTTGTGCCACTGAGTAGCATCCGGGCAGCTGAGAAGGTGGAGGAGAAGAGTTTTGGAATCTCCCATGTCATGCAGATCATCTACACTAATGATGATGGGCAAGAAGACACAGTCTACCTGCAGTGCAAGGTGAAGACAGGACGGGTCACGTTTTGCTTGGTTGGGTAGGGAGAAGAAAGAATTCATCTGAGTGACAACACGACACAGGTTGCATTGGTAGATACAACAGGCCACCCAGAGTCCTTTGTTTTGTGAAATGGGTTGCTGAATAAATTACACAAGTAAATAAATATATAGAATCTAGCAGCTTCTCAGATCAGCAATGTTTAGAAATGTTTTCAATAAAATGCAAGGGTATCAAAAGGTTTTGAGGAGACACAAAAATGCACTCCTATAATATTTTGCCAAGTAAGTGTTGCACTTGGCCAACTTTGTCTGGGTTTGGAAGCTAAGAACGGTCATGTCTGGTAAATACCTGGAAGAGAAATCACTAGGAAATCTCAGGGCTGTAGTCAAAAAGTGTCCGAAAAGAAGACAACAGGAAACTAATTTTCTGTCAAGAAAAGTATTTGGATGTGGAAGTACAGGAGATGAGCTTAAATTGAAAGACACGTTACTTTTTATGACAATTTACCCAATGCATAGGCCTTATTTGCATCATCAGAATAACCCAGGCATCGCCTTGCCCAGTCATTTAGCACACTGTGTGGGATGATTCACTGGTGGTGCTTCATTCAAAATGAATATCACCATGGAAAGGTCTGACTACAGGGGATAAAAACCAAAATGAAAAGGAAAGTTCCATTTTTTGCATTGCCTCTCTAGGACTTTGTCTCAGTCATGACTGATGACAGGGGCAGGTACCTCTCCAAGGGAATTTCTTAAATTAATTTAGCTCCCCCGCCCCACCCTCCAAGAAGGGGTCTGTTTCTTGCTAAATTTAATCTATGAATACTGAGTCAATGAACTTAATTTTGCAGTTGACACAGCCTATGTTAGACATTGAAATGTAATTTGACAATGAAACCATTGTATCAAGTGAATTGGGAAAACAAGTTTTTTCCTAACTGTAGTTCGTTAGCTGGCTTTGGCCTTCCTCTAAGCCATGGTGTCGCTAAGGCTGGATCCATACATGCTAAACTTAGCCGTGTTCATTTTTATATTAAAGCAGCGAAGAAACTGATGTTTTCTGCCTCTTCAGTGGTTGAACAGAACTTATTTGTAATCTCCCTGACTTCAATCAAACCAGATGGATGGTTTCATGTTCACATATTGGGGTATCTTTAACTTGGATTTATGGAATACCTTGACTTTAGCAGTGCACTAAATCATAAAAGTGTGATTTGCAGAGTATGCATGGGTCACATATCACCTTGAATCCTGGCTTAGCACAACGTGTGAAATCAGGTCATAGTTCCATTCTACGTTTGCCTCTCAACACTGATCATCTTCAATGTGCACGGTGAGCACCAACTACAGCTCAGGCATCCTGTTACATTTCTAATCTCTCTAGTGCTAATGTCACAACAAACCAGGTTGAAGTGAATCTTTTAAGGGAATTGAAAGCAACCTGACATTGGAGTCTAGCCTTTCTGTCCATTCTGCTTTCTACTGTCCTGCAGTTTTCACTAGTCAGACAAGCTTTGTGGGGTATGCAGCACTGCAAAAAGCACAGCATCTGCTTCCCATAGAAGTGACCGTGGGGCAGAAAAAGGGGGAACGCGTTGAAGGTCCTGGCGACATCCAGTCAGAAGAACCTCTGGCATTCATGTCTTTCTGCCTTGCCTTGGTTTATAGTGTGTGAATGAGCTGAGTCAGTGGCTGTCAGCCTTACGGAAAGTCTGCGGGAACAACGCCGGAATGCTATGCTCCTATCATCCTGGAATTTTCCGAGGAGATAAGTGGAGCTGCTGCCACCAAAAGAATAAGACAGGTATTGTGTTTTTTAGGGGCACAGTGGTTAAGATGCTGGGCTTGTCGGCCAGAAGGCCGGCGGCTTGAGTTGGAAACCCAAGAGCCACCGCTTAACAGAGTGAGGTCCCGTTACTTGCCCCAGCTCCTGCCAGCCTAGCAGTTCGAAAGCATGTAGGATGCAAGTAGATAAACGGGTGCCACCTTCAGTGGGAAGGTAACAGCATCATGTGCCTCGGCGTACAGTCATGCCGGCCACATGACCATGGAAGTGTCTCCGGACAAATGCTGACTCTTTGGCTAGGAAACGGAGATGGGCACCGCCCCGAAGAGTCGGACACGACCGAAAGGGGAAACTTTTACCTTTGTTGCATTTTTTGGTAATGCTGCTGTATCTTTCATATCTCTGGGTGTGGGTATCTGTGTATGTGTATTTATTTAAATGTATATCAAGATATTGAGTGCTTAAAAAAAGAAAAACTACACAAACAAAATGCACAGGTAGTCCTCACATAATAGTTGGTCATTTAGCAGCCGTTCAGAGTTGCAATGGACCTCTCGAGAGCTACTTAGGACCCGGTTCTGGCCTTCCAATGGCTGCATGCAGATACACACAAACACACAGAGTCATGTGATTGTATTTTGGACACTTGACTTGCATTTATGGGTGTTCGCAACATCCCACGATCACATGACTGAAATTTTCCAATATTTTTTGCCAGTTTCCGGCATTTACTTCCAGTTTCTGGCAAAAAAACGACCACTGAAGAAAATGGGTTCATTTAATGACTATGGTGTACACTAAACCATGGCGTCAGCTTAACAACAGCTTCAAAAAAGGTGGTAAGATTGGGCATGATCACATGGTGACTCGCTTAATGACTGCTACAACTTACAACTGTAATTCCAGGCTCAATTACAATCAGGTTGCTCTCATTTTGGTGCACAATTTTGATACTTTGATACCAGGAATTTTGGAAAGGAATTGTATCGAAGGAGTCTTTCAACCATCTATTTGTGTGATTGCTCACCATCCCCTGAACAGAGCAGAGCAAAAGTTGGTATCGGGGCTGATCAATGAAAGAAAGGCTGAGTTTTGAAAACAGGGTGGAGCCAGTGAGGGGCTGCAGAGAAGCTATTCCTGAAAAATAGATTCCAGTGCATCCCTTAAGAGAGGCATTGGGCAAAGAGCTAAGAATAATGGCAATTGATCGTGATTCAAGTGCTTGGCAGTTGTTGCCCATTTACAGTGGTTGCAGTGTCCCATGGTCATGTGATTGTCATCTGCATGGGGAGGTGCGGTGGTACAGCGGCTTAATGACGCCAGTTGTGTCGACCAGAAATGGCCGGCACTCTGGTGGTTCGAGCCACAGCTCTGCATGACGGGGGGAGCTCCCGTCACTCACCTCCAGCTCCTGCCCACCCAGCAGTTTGAAAACATGTAAAAATGTGAGTAGATGGATGGGTACCCCTTTGTGGGGGGGAAGCCAGCCGGCAGCGACAGGAGGAGTGAGAGCTGGATGTGCCTGTCGTGGGGCGGAGCAGGAACTGCAGAGGGTACCCCGGATGTAAACATCGCCAGCCAGCGGGGGGGCAGGGTTTGATATAATTGTATAAAAATGTCTAAAGCTTGTAAGCTGCCAAGAGTCTTCGGAGATGGGCGGCATAGAAATGTGTAAAATAAATAAATAAACAAACGAACAAACCTTCCCAGCTGGCTTCTGATAAGCAGAGTCAATGGAGAAGCCAGCAGGAAAGGTCACAAGTCATATCATGTGAAATCTCACTTAATGACCACGGCAAAACTATAGCAAAAATTGTAATAAAATCAGTGTGGTCGCATGATGCCTCCCTTAATGACTGCACTACTTAACAGTGAGTTTTCCGATCTCTACCGCAGTCGTAAGTTGAGGACTACCTGTATGTAAAGAGGCCTGGGACTTATACCAACAAGGTACTTTTCCAAAATTGGAACAGAATGGTTTCAATGGTCCCTTCTTTGTTTGAAGGTCTTGGTTGTGACAAAACGCGGCATGGAGTCACTCTGCGGGAATGGAATGATCCCTTAGATCCTGACTTGGAGGCTCAGCTGATATTCCGGCATCTGCTTGCAATTCAAGAGCTAATGAGGTGACTAGCCATACCTTGTTTACCCAATGCTGAAGTATTATTGTAAAATGGGGGTACTTTTACTTTTAATTCTTTATGGGCCTGGATGGTGATTCACAAGTCATTTAAAAGAAGGCTAAGTGGTCATAAGAATTAACACCAACGTGGTAGCATACGGTCATCCTCAATCAAACATATCTGCGCTGAACTGCATTCAGGGCATTGAGGCTGTGATTTCACACAGGCAAAAATTTAGCTGTTTTCCAACCAGGGTTTCTGAAGAAAAATAAATAGGGTTAAAATCTTAAGATCGACGTTGATAAGTAAGCAAATAAAACGTTGCTTACTTTTCATTGAAAGAAATCCCAAACTGGGCTATAATAAAGCCAACTAATAGAGAAACATTTAAAGAGGATAAAAATTAAACACTTAGAATGGTGTTTCTCAAGCTTTACCACTTTGAGGTGATTCTCACATAATGTCGCTTTTCTTTCAGTGCTATCCGCCAAGTGCACCCTTCTGTAAAATTTGCTGCATCATGTGTTAACTTTCACCTTATTTTGTTTCTTAATGTCCAAAGGAAAAAGTATGTGGAATTATCAGTTCTGGAGAAAAGTGAAAATCATCAAAGTGAAGGTACACCTTTTAAATTAAATTAAAATGTAATTGAATTGAATTGATGCCCAGAATCCATTGGAGTTGGGCAGCTAATATATATAAATAGTAACAAGAATAATACAGGTGCATAAAAATGCCAGATCCAGTCTAAACACCTGGCCGA
>JANHZU010001480.1:463569-479971 GCA_032468055.1 Acrochordus granulatus | reverse complement strand
AGACCAGGCAGAAAACATGACCAGATGAACTAATTCTACTTTATTTTCAAGGCTCATTCACAGAATCTTACAAGTCCTGCCACCGTCTTCACAGACGGAGAGCGTAGAGATGGTATGGTCCCTTCTGAGCCTCTTGCGCTGCCCACTATCCCGCTGAGGCTATGCTGCCTCTTATGTGACCATCCCAAGGCACTGTTGGTCCCTTCTCCCACAGCCATTGCAAGACGTCGGGGAGAGGATGGGTGTCCCTGTCTCCTCCTGGCTTCCCCACTCCATGCTTCCTTCAGCCCCACCTACAATGCAGCCTCAGAAGATTTGCTCTTAGAAAACATACCCCTTTGATAGAAAAACAGGTGGTTCTACATGCCAAGGTTTCCCTCTTTCAGGGATATCAAATGATTAGTGGATCTGGGTATCTCTTTCATCAGTTCACCTGTCCTCTTTTCCTCTCCATCTCTCTTGCTATAGATCCTAAAAATGCTGGCAGTCCCATCAGGCTCTTCCAGATATTACATGATTTAGAAGAAATTCACCACAAGGAGGTTTCCCAGTCAACTGACATGGCCCAGCAGAACCAGAACCACCTGGTGGAACTGCAGACGTGATTCCCACAAAAAAAAATCATTTGGGGAGCAAGCTCCATGTTGCCCTGTTCAAGCAGGATGATTGCTGCACCCCTAGAATGGCAACTACACTCTTTGGACTCAATGTTATCCACTGAGATGGAATGGAAGGGACTCCCCTGTTCTTTGAAGGTCCCAACCTCTCCTTTTAGACCTCTCCTGTATTTCAGCTGTTCAGCCTCTAGTTTCTGTGGAGCATTGAGACTGGCTGTTTTATCTCAGTTTATCAACCAGAACTGGACAATTTTGCTTTTTAAAAAAACTAGGTTTCTCTATCTAATGATGCTTTTGATAATACAAACAACATTACAGTTTGTTGAAGGGTAGTAGGATGAAGCATCTGTGCCTGTCACCCTCATTTTTTTCCTTCTGATCTTTCCTTCTGCGGCTCTAAAAACATACAACTTTTCATTAGCAGCCTGAATCTCATGAAGTAGCAAGTCCCATTTTCCATCTTCCATGGAATTATTTCACTAACAATGGATTTCCTGAAGAAGCAACATTTTCCAGATTATTATGGTGTGCAACAGGGTGTGGACATTTCAACTTTTGGGAGCGCCCTAAAAGTGAAGCACACTGCTGAAATATTATACAGAATCCATGGCTGCAAGATCTGGGCCAAACAAAAGAGAGAACAGTGTCTCTGTATAGTGATTTCTTGGCAGGGAGAGAGGCAGAGAGCATCCAGTAAGACAAATGAAGATGTCAGTCTTAATACAGGTCAGAAGAAAGAAGAATTGCTTCACAAGTCCAAGCCCAAGAAACCGTGAATGTACAATAAAGCTTTTCTAAAAAGAAAATCATGGACTCTTTCAGTGTCTGACTTTTTTTTAACTCCTCCCTTTGAAGAATATCAGGTTGGCCTGTAGATTGCAGAGGAAGTTTTGAGATTAAAAACATGGTGATAAAACTTGTATGCTTTTCCCCCCCATAACTCAGAGAGACAAGGATGGAACCTGAGAGGTGATCTTTTACTAAAGTCAAATAGGCAACTCTAAATTCATCCCAATTAGATGAAATGTGCCATTAAATCAAGGCAATGTTCAGATTACACACTTGTCTAAAATGTGGTTGGCTTGAGTGATTGATAATTTAGATCGCCACTCATCTCGTACAAGTGACTCTGGGTAGCTTACAAACCCGCTAGACTATTGTGTTGCTTTTTTTAAAGAATAATAGAAAAAAAGAAAGAATGTAAATGCATACAAAAACTATGCATAAAAAGTGAAAAGTTACAGCATCAAAAAGAAAAGAAACGAAGTATAACATACCAGAGCAATTAACAATTCTGTAGATCACTTATCTCATGTAAATATTATTCAAATGTATTTCCCATGCATTTGTACAACTGTCATTTTTTAAACTGTATTTTATATAAATGATTCCATATTTCATTATATTTGTCCATACAAAATCTATGTCTAAAGGCAAACCCACTGAACATAATCCTTGAGGTCAAACTATACCAAATTTACCAAGTATTTGCTTGGATGTCCATAGGAGTGAGTGGGATTGCAAATGACAAAATCTATCTGATCTCATCACACAATGTAGCAACTGAGTTGTGTCAGACACTGGGAGACAGTAAATAAGGGCAACGTTGTGATGATGTCATCTTGTGCACGTGCTCATTTTGTGAATGCCACTGGTTTATGTCTTTAGCGCTCAGGAATCCCCAGCCTTTGGGGCTGAGCGGCACATTTGGAATTTTGAAAGCATGTTCTGGGCATTTATGCAAAACGTCCGCTGAGCTACTCACAAAAATAGCTGCCTTCCTTTTGAGGACAGTCATGTATTTTATTCCTTATTTTTATATTCAATGACAGTTCTGGGATCAGAATCATACAGTACCTGGAAACCACAGGCTTTTTTTTGTTGTTGATGTTTTGCTTTGTAGAATGCTGGGTGTCCCTTTCTTTCCCAAAAACATTACAAGATATTTTCTAATGCTTAAAAGTCACATGGACAGAGAGACTAGCAGCGCTTGGGGAAGGGATTGTGAGCACGCTGTCACCCTCCCAAGAAAGTGACTGCAACCCGCTCATGTGCCAGTCACTTAGTCTTCAGCAACAGCATTTTTCATTTCTGGCGCAACAGCCCAGTGTTTCTGGCTGAGATTGCATTAAAACCTTTTCCAAGTTAGCCATAACTTGGCAGATATGTCCCAAGTTAACCTTCTTTATTGTCAACTGGCTAGTTTTGTGTTGCCTAGTATTTGATCTAACTCAGATAATTAGTTTTGTGTTGCCTAGTATTTGATCTAACTCAGATAATTAGTAAAAATGGAAGGGTTGGAAGAGAGATTCAAGATAATTTTTAAATTTATTTATCCAATCTATATGTGATCTATCTCACAGTCACATAATCTGGGCATTTTACATCACAACACAGCATGATCTAGTCCAATCATCTGGCCTTTGTTTAACTACCTCCAGGACTCAAAAGCCTGTTGCTTTTTGGTAATCTGTTGTTGTGAGCAATTCTTATTAGGAATTTTCTCTAATACCCAATCAAATTGACTTCCGTTTAAACCCACCATGTCTTGTCTTGCCTTTTGGAAGACCTCTGAATAATTTCACCCCATCTTCAGAGACTTGAAAATGACTGTAACATTATCCTGAAAGGTTCTCTTTCCCCAAGCAAAACAGGCCCAGCACAGTTCAATGTATAATATTATGCAAATTCAAAAAGGTAGTATTGAGGTCTGTTAATTTCAAGTCACTGTAACTCTCCTCTTTGTATTGTCTCAGGATCAGTTTCTCCTGATAAAATGGCAGTTCTACAGCTCATTCTCACAGTTTAATTAGAAGCAAACCCAACTTTCAAAGGGGTTTGCTAAATAAAGATCTGTAGGTTTCTGTTTTAGTCTAATCCATCTTGACTTGGACACTGGTTCCCTTGAAGGATGAAAGTTACTCAACCAAAATCCTTGTTGGTTGAAAAATCTCTTTTTAACTGCTCCCTTTTTATTGAGCAGTTAACAGAATGAGTGGCAGAAATCTTGAGATACAAAGATTCCCAGCTTTGTTTTGTTTTCTTCCTTTGAGACTCCTGACAACCTCCTGGACAAATCCTTGCAGTTTTCTTGGCAAGATTTCAGAATTAGTTTGCCACTGCTTCCTTCTTAGGGCTGACGGGGTATGGCTGGCCCAAGATCAACCAGCTGGTTCGCGCCCAAGGCGGGACTCGAACTCGAAGCCTCCGTTCCTAGCCTGATGCCTGAGCCGCTCCTGTATACCAAGTGCGTCTCGTTGATTCCCGCTAGGGGGCGCCAAAGCACAGCCTCTTGGGAGAAGGGAAATAACTGCTGGAGGCGCAGTGGAGCAGTTCTTCCTCCTTGCCGCTTGGTGGTGCACGAACGTCACATTGGCAGCTTCAGGCAGAAGGAACCTGAACCCGGAAAGAGAACTATCAATTTGGCACCGGAAATATATTTCTCCCGGAAGAGCCTGCTTTGCTGAAGGAGGGCCCGCGAGAAACGAGTGAGGAGGATAGGATGAACGCCCCTCCGGCCTTCGAGTCGTTTTTACTTTTCGACGGGGAGAACAAGTCAGTGGGAGAGGGAAGTGGGGCGCCGGGGGCAGCCAAAATCGGTCCCCCTGATTGGGACGGTGGGGGAAGGTGCACGCAGTCCCTGTGTCTCGGTCCAAACCCTGCATAGGGTGGTGGTTATGGGGAAAACAAATGGAGCAGGAGGAGAAAACAAATATCTGCTGCCTTCAGTTCCTGAATAAAAGATTATCAATAAATTATTCATTTATTTAAAAAACTTCCATGGCTGCCTGTCTCACAAAGGGATCCGACGCGGCTCGCCACCACCGCTTACCCGTAGATAGGACAGAACTCTAACCAAAGTGTTGGGGCGATTTTTTGGCATTTCTGAGTTAAACTCATTAAGATCTTGAAAAATCACTGCTTTTGGGATTAGGATCATACCAGCTTTTTTTAAAACAAACAAACGAAAGGTCTCAGTTATCTCTTGTTGAATTCATGAGTGCATCTGTATAGTGTTCTTCTGTTTATTTAATTGGTACTTTTATTTCTTTTTACTTGCCAGTTTAGCCGGCAGCTCTAAAATTTCTCTCATCCAAATCCTAATCAGATCCAACACCACTTAATTTTTTGTGAGCGGACCAGCTTAACTATGTGCTGCCACCTGACTAGACATGAAAATGTGCAGGCAAATCTTAGGAGCTCATCAAGTAGTTCACTGGCATACTGCCTCTTGGAGTTTTGTATGTGTAATTATGTCCTATATTTATTTCATTCCTACATTCAATTTCATCCATTAGCTCCATGATTTGTGAATGCATGTGTTTCATTTGCATATTTTTCTGATTTCTCCTTTTGTTACGTATTTGGCATGACTGCTCAACTTTTATAAAGATGTCCGTTGTGTGTGTTTTGGATTATAATTTGTGTATTATGGTTTAGTGTATGTATGCTGATTTATTTTGGCCAGGTTTTAGGCTTGCTGGATTTTGTTTGTTCCCAAAGAAATATTTCCTGTTTATTATTTATTTAAGAAAATTTGTATGGATGCCTAAACTCACAGTAATTCCAAGTGGGTTACAGAAATAAAGTCCCAAATACAAAAACCAATAAAACCCCACTCCCTGGCATTTCCTATGCACTAAAGATCATAACTTTTAATTAATTAGAATACTTTCTAGTAGTAAATTGGGGTAGAAATCTTACAAAAAAAGTCCTCACATTTTTGCAACCAAGCACAATGTCTGTTTTCCTCTTTTGTTTTTATTTAAAAGAAAATCATTCCAGGGAATTCAAGTTCTAATTCCCCCCACATTCATGGAAGTTGCCTGGGGGATTTTGGGCCACTTTCTTTTTCTCAGCCCAGCCTATCATACAAACAGGGTTGCAGAAAAAAATTGGAAGAAGGAATGTCCTGGAGCCTGCCTTAAAAAGTAGCAGTGATTGAAAAAAACTGAAAAATACATGTGTATTTAAAGAATAAAAGAGTTTTGACAGGCTTTAAGAACTACTTCCACTTTGAAATGGCTGTGTAAAACAACTTCACCTTTATGTCAAGGTAGCTTTATGTACTTATTTTATTTATATATCAAATTTGGAGACTACCCATCTCACTTTTCTAGAAAGGAGAGGGTTAGAATTAGGTTTTCCATGGAAAAGGGCCATGTTTAACTTCTAACTTGTCTACATAGATCTTCAAAACTTACTGTCAAAATCCTTGAAAGTTGTCATCTACTAACATGAACTGCTTAGGCTGAATTAACATAATGTTTTAGGTTTACATATCACAACTGTGCAACAAAGTATGTAACGACTAACTATAAGGGAAGACTTGCACAAGCTGGTGTTAATGACCCCCTCCACATTTTTTTCCTGATCTTTCTCATTCCAGGATTACGATAAATAAGGACACAAAAGTGCCAAATGCTTGTCTATTTACAATCAATAAAGAAGATCACACTCTTGGGAATATAATTAAATCGTGAGTACTAGTAATTCTTGTTCTTACAAAACAGCATTGCTGAGTTGATTTAAGAAAGCAATTAAATCAAGTTTCACTGGCAGAAAATATAGTGAGCTTTTCAGTATCCCTACCTAGCCTACTTGCAAGATCCCAGATGATATACAGTAACTCCTTGATTTAACAGACCACTTGGTGAGGAGGTGTAATTTAAATCTACAATATAGTAATGCAGGACATAAATTTAAACTTCCTCTTTCCTTTCCAGAATTCCCCGTTCTATAATATGCTAAAACTTTTCATGTTTAATCACTATATTGAGTGATTTTGTTTCTTTCTCTTCTACATCAGTTTTTTCCCCTGACATTTTGTACTCTTTTAAGTTACTAGGAACTTAAAGTAATTTTAAGGAATTAAAAAATACCAGTGGTATCTCTTCCTAATGGATGGATGGATGGAGCTATTTTGGATACAAAAGAATCAGTGCTCAGTGTAAACATATACTCAGTGTAAGTAACACCTAGAAAAGAGTTCAGTCAATTGCCATTGGCCATAGCCACTAAACAGAAAATTTATTTTCTAGTTAAAAATGAGCAACAAGAAATAGATCTCTTCGCAATCTTATTGTGTGGTTCCAAAGCTATCTTGAGAATGAATCATAAAATTAATTGGACCTTAATCATCCAGTGACAAGAGTTATAATTTTAACAATAAAATCTGTGTGGTTTTCCCCAGGCAATTGCTGAAAGATCCTCAAGTATTATTTGCAGGATACAAAGTTCCCCATCCTCTTGAACATAAAATAATCATTCGTGTTCAGACCACTCCTGATTATAGTCCACAAGAAGCTTTCACCAATGCAATCACAGATCTCATCAGTGAGCTTTCTCTCCTTGAGGAGAGATTCCGGGTAAGTCAGTAGATCCTAACAATCAGGTGTGGGTCATTTTGAAGGTGGAGGACTGCTTGTTAAAGACAAAGGGATGAAGCCTAAAGTTCTATGAATTAGGTGAGATATTTCAGCTCATTAAAAATATAGTTTAATTGGATAATTATGCAGCTTCCTTTATAACAAAGTAGAGTTTGCCCCCTTTGTAATGTTTAATGTAGCAACAGTGGAATAAAGATGGTGGGGAAAAGACTATAAATTGAACTTAAAATTGAGGCAAATTAAACATCTTTCGGGGAGGCAGAATCTGGGAATTATCATCCATAAGATACTAATGTTGTTAGAGAATAAGAAGAGATCAAGAAAATTGGTATTAATATTTTTCAATCTGAGTAAGCTCCAAAATCCATCATCTGTTCCCACTTCTAATAGTTCTGAGCAAAAAAAAGTCATATACTGTAGATGGCAAACATCATCAGAAACTAGTGTGGGAATCTTCTGTGGCTTTTTTATATCCTGGTTATCCTAACCAAAGGGGCATAGTGGTTAAGATGCTGAGGTTGTCAGCTGGAAGATCGGCAGCTTGAGTTCAGGACTCAGGCACTGTGTAACAGGGTGAGCTCCCATTATTCATCGCAACTCCTGCCAATTCCTAGCAGTTCAAAAGTATGCAAATTGCAAGTAGATAAATAGAAACTGCCAAAATTGGTGGAAGGTAACAACGTTCCATGCACCTCAGAGTATAGTCATGCCAGCCATATGATCATGGTAGCATCTTTGGACAATGCTGGCTCTTCAGCTACGAAATGGAGATGAACTTGGACATGACTAAAAGAAGAAACCTTTACATTTTATCTTAACCAAGAATATCCCTTGTGACATTTCCATCAAATTATGGTTCTGGTGGAAATGGGGCTTGCCACTGAATAATTGAGAAACAGAGAGATGGCATTTTAAACAGCTGTGTTGACCTTTCAGATGGTTTGACTTGCTATGAAGGGTGAAAAAAATCACAAGTGTAAGACAAGTTCTGCACCTTTGAGAATTGCACCAATGTGCCATTTATGGTGATGGGATAATTAATTCAGTCTGGCTAGGATAAACTCATGATGCTTTTTGAAGTTCAGATAGACTTGGACTAATGGCAGCTCCTTTCTGCAACAAGGGAAATGTTCCTTATTGTTGAACTGTACTTCTCTAATCAAACCTTTAATTGTCAAGACTTTTATTTATTTACTTTTCAGTTACCATATTTTTTATTTTTCTCTTAGGTTGCCATCAAAGACAAACAAGAAGGAATTGAGTAGTAGTTTTGCTTATCAGATATATTTGTAAATAGAATTCATTTTTCATTGTACTAGACTACAAGTAATGTATTTGTTGATTTGTACTTTGTAACTTTTAAGAAATTTCAATATGAGTCACAAAAGTTCAAGTTGGCTTATGTGACAGCTAATATACTTTTTAATTGTGTTGGTTTCTTTTGAAGCAATTTATAACTTGAGCAAGGTAAACAGGGTAAAATAGTTGGTGTTGAAAATCCTTCCTAATATAAAACTGATGTTAATTTACTGTGTGCTTTCCACATCAATTAGAAGTATCTCTTGATTTTCCTCTCAGATGTGTGGTTGTCTTCACTCTCCTTCCTCAAGATGTGTCTTGTTTTAAGTTTATCCTTTTAAGATTCTGCTCTTTTTAAACTGCACAAGCAAACTGGAAGTGTATATACAATATCTTACTGAAGTTTAACTGTGGAGTGGAGCAGTTTTCAGTATCTCTTAAATTAAATCCTAATGTTTTCAGTGGTTGCAAAAAAACAAGCATTCTTGCTGCCCCCTTCATGTATTGTAGTCTGCGGAACATCTTTTAAAACATAGCTTTCTATACTTGATGCAATACAAGAGATTCACTTTTTAGCAGCACAAATGAATTAGAAGTCTTATCACTCACATTGCCTCCCCTATGCAACTCTAAATTCAACGAGATTTGGGTTTTTTTTCTCTTGTACATCTGGCTCAGGTTTATACTATGCATGTTTAATTTCTGCACTTATCACTTGCCTTTCTGTTGAAGTAGAGAAAAACCTAGGAAGAAAATCCTTATTAAAATGGTGGTTGCTGAGGGATAATGTATTTACTCAGAACCTCTCCCCACAAGAAAAATCACCCAGTCAACCAATTTAAACAGCTACATTCAGTATAAAGTGCTTTTTTGCAGCTTAGATAGTTGTACTGATTATTATATGTTCTGCAAATGTGGGCAGGATGACAAAACATTCCATCGCTTTTTTAAAAAAATGTTGATGTATGAATTCTTCAGTCTATTCCATTTGCAACCACTTCAAGATGACCCAGTATGCTTTTACAAACGTATATATATAGAGAGAGAGCAGGGCAACTGTATACAGTATATCAGGAAGGAGTAGGAAATACATTGCAGAACTGCCATGGTTTCCCTAGGGGTAGGCCAAGGAGACAAAGTTAATTAGGCCAAGACTGAGACTGTGAAGAAGTCACTGTGAATTTGAATTTTACTTAAGTTCCTACTTTATAACATAATACTTTTGCTCAAAGAGGCTCTTGTTCTTCTCGCTTCTTGCAATTTGCTGTAAGGGGAAATTCTTACAGCAATTGCCAGAATGAAAGTATCCTTGTGCATGCTATTTTGCAATTAAATCATGAATATTTCTTCTGAGTTCAACAGCCTTGCCTGCACATGGCAAACTTGGATAAGCAACTTTCCCCTGATCCTTCAAGTTATGGACCTAAGAAAATGTATCTTTTTTAAAAATGCTTCAATTATGTTGTATCAAGTTTTATTAAATACTGTCCTATAAAACAAATACACTAAAGACACCAATAAAGCAAAGTCACAGTTAAGAGATGTCAGCATTGGCAATTACAACATGTAGTTCCAGCCAATACCTTGATTTTCTTGCATTGATATATATATATATATCTATATATCTATATGAATTTCATCCCCAACCCCTACCCCCACCCCACCCTGATTTTGTTCCAAACAGTCACAAATACTGCACTACTGAAATGTGGTTGAAAAAAATGGGGCTGCTCCTTCTGGGCCAAGCCAATACAACTAGGCTTTCTTCCAAATTGCAGCAATGTTGACATCGGTCAACGCAACCAGATATGTGAAAGTGGGGTCTGTGACCACGTTGTTCACCAAGACATCTGTCAGCAACTCGCCATTTGCCTTCAATTCTGGCCACTTTAGAATCTAAATGGGAAAAAGAGGGTGAACTTAGCCAGAAACTCACAAGATTTGCAAAATTATTTTATTGCACTACAAAATGTTCAGGATACCAGCTGTGCAATCTTTAAGCATATTTTATATCTGTTAGCTGTTTACAGAGGAGAGTGACTTGCTACCCAATTTAAATAATCCTTTAAAAAAACCTTTCCTAATGAGATTATTCTCAGAATTTTGTCTGCTTTTGTTTCTGAGTTCTTCTGAGCCTGATGAAACACTTGATGGATTAATACAATTTAAATTATGTAAGGATTGCCTTATGTAAGGCAAGCAATGTCAACTGCTATGCAGGAAATACATATTGATATATCCTCCGCCCCCAAGCTGCTTGTACAAAGATTGGAAGGAAAAATAATGTAAAGCTAAACAATAAAATATGATACCAGATAATACTTTAAAAAGTATTTTTAAAAAGGTCAAAAGGGAATCAAGACAATGCAAAGCTCAATAATGCCACAGTCCTAATAGAATGAAGGTTTTTTTTTTGCATATGAGTTCCCTCCACATATACCAATTATATTTTTGACAGAATCTCCTTTCTTGGCTAAACTTCCAGGAAGCAAGACTAAGAGATTGGAATTGTTAACTGTCATAAGAATATTTATATTCAGTAAATCAGTTACAGTATCTGATTATTGTCCTACTATTTGGTTCTGAGACCAATCTTCATATTTCTAATTCCGAAGCTTATCTTTTTGAACTTTTTTTTCCTGCCTTTTAAAAACTTTTTGAAATTGCAATAGATGTTTGCCAAAAACAGAGTCTTTTCTAATTATATTAATCCTGACAAGTTGATATGCACAGGCACCATCTTCTAGATCTGTGTTTCTCAACCTCAGCATTTTGGCTGTGGAATGCTGGGAGTTGAAGTCCATCTTAAAGTTACAAAAGGTGACACTGTTCTCAATTTAAGTTGAGCATCTCCGGTGCTGAGATCTTCCCACACCCCTCCCTCTAATTCATAGGAAGAAGCTGTGCAGGGAATGAGTTCTTTTCTAATTTTCTTAGGGGGAGTTTTTTAAGTTTAGGAGATCATCTTTCAGTTAAATGAAATACAGCATCTATACTTGGACAGATAATGCTGATTTCAGAGTGGTAAGACCAATGGATTGTAAGGCCTGCAGGTTGGACTGATGAGTAAGGAGACAAAGTCTTCTATTGAGAGAGGTTAGATCACAATCAGTGCAAGTTCAAATAATGCAATATTTGTTTTAGTGCAAATTAAAATGATACCAGGTTGTATTTACTGTCACCCAAAGTTCAGTTAATGTGAGGCTATCATATGTGCAATGACTAGCAATCATTAAAAATTACAACAGCACTGAATGAATGGTGGTGGCAACTGATCCTCAGAGTTCAGTCTGTCCCAGCATCCCAGTCACAACTGACAGTTGGCTTACACTTTTCACTGGTTGCAGTGCCCCGTGATCACCATTTACAATCTTCCCTGCTGTCTTCCCCAGAAAGTCAATGGGGAAACCAGTAGGGAAGATCACAAGTTGCTGGGATAAGTCTCCCTCACACATGCACCCTCCCCTAACCCCTCTGCATTTGTGAAATGCTAGCCATTTGCACATCCCCATGCAACTTGCCTGAGCCTTGCCAGGTCTTCCTTGTGCCGTCATTATCCTCCTCCTGCCTTCCCCTACTCAGCAGAAGCTACTTACCTACATGCCAATTGCTTGCAAGTAACTACTTACCTGATTGTTGATCTGCTTATAAACTGATTTGGCTGTGAGAAGCTGGCAAAAAGTTGCCTCACCTAACCATGAGATTCAGTTAACAACAGCAACTGGCATTGTTAAGCAGTGCCATTGCACACTATGACTACATTGCTTAGCTGTGGAAATTCTGTTCCAAATTGCCATCATAAGTCAAGACTATCTGTATGTATTCTATTAACAATTGTAAGCTGCCCAAATCATTTTGCAATCTGATGGCCTCAAATTCCAATAAATAAATGAAAATATTTATTATTACAACTCAATCAACCAATACTAGATCATTGTGATTAAAACCTAGACCCTACATCTTGTGTACCTGGGAAGGCCCTATTCTTTTGGTTGGACAATCTTCCTTGGTGGCACAAAGAGCTGATAAATGGTTGCTGAGGTCATACATCCAGATGCTTCCTTTCTCATCACCACAGAACACATATTCTTCTGCTGCAAGAGTAATACAAATATCATCAAACTGCATTGCTCAAATGCTTCCAGGCTGGGCTTGAATTCCATAACTGAAGCTTATCTTGCTGGGGCTTCCTCCCACTTCACTTACCAGCATCAACCCACCTACCAGCTATATCCTCACTCAACCTCTCCTCCAATGTTTGTCTGGGTTCTGACATGTTGGGAATTGAAACCAGGGAGCTAATATCTTCTACAGCCCCAAAGGTGACTCCATATTAATACAAAGCAATTGCATTTCATAAGATATCGATGGCCATCTCTTATTATTTAAGAGTATTCCCAAATGGACAGCCTAACTTGTCAAGCTTCTCTGACAGGAAAACAGGAGCAACAATGGCTGCAATAGGCTTAAATGATGGCAGAAGACTAGGTTTGTAGTAAAAGCATAAAATAACTATATCCATCACTCTACAGCATGAAAGAACTATATCCATCATGGATATCACCACTTACTTGGACATGTGCTGAGAGTGAGGTAAGGAAGATCTGTTGAAGACCACTCCAGTTCAGCCAGAATGATAGCTGGCACCATCCTCCGCCCTCCTTTGCCTTGTTTGAAAGAGCGACTCCAGCTCCAGAGGTTTATAGATGCTCTCTTTGAACTCTTAGTAACTAAAAGGAAAAAAAACAGTAGCCTTACTAAACAGTGGGTTTGCTGCCAGATTAGCACTTCTTCCTATATTAGCTATTGGTTAAGGCAATAAAGACAATTATCATGGCAGGCTCTGTACAGGGGTGTGTATCAGTGGCATCACAATATTTAGTTTATGGTTATTATGATGCAATCGTAATCTCAAAATACAGCTTGTAATAATAAAACTATACCCATCAACTCATAACTTACAATGCCTATGAAGTAAGTTAATTGAATTCAGTGGGATTTGGTATAATAGGTTCCTTTGAGGTTATCATTTACTATTTTAAATTAAAATGTACTAAGGTGGAAGAGTTTTAAGGGATAGTAGGGGCTTTAGAGTCTTCTATGTTTGGACTAAGCATGGAACAGCCTGGAAAAAAACTCCATGCAGCCTTTGTTAGACAAAGCCTCCTTATCTTTCTGGAAAAATATACTGAAATAACACAGAACTGTTACATTCTCTTATCTATTGTTCCTTTTTGTAAGTGTAGATGAGGGAATCAACAATCTGCCCTGACACTCAAGATCAGTGGTTCTCAGAGAATACTGATTTCTTAGTTTTTTCATTCCATCCTCTTCCACTCTATTCTGTAAATGTTCATGTTAAGCCAAAAGATATTTTGAGAAGATGTGTTGCTGTTTTGCCTGGACAGGTTCTTTGTAAGAAATGATCATGCTAAAAAAGATAAAAGATGCTCTAATAGATTTCCCTAATATGTATGGAAATGGTATTTTCTAAGCCATATCTGAATGTTTATTTCTTACCCACAATGTCTTCATTCAAAAAGGCCAGACCATCCACCCGATGGGAAGACGTGTCATTCCCTTCATCATCTGGAAACTGAAATTCAACTTCAAAAGCTCTGAAATGTTAGAAAACAAGATAAAGAACTCATCTATTGAGCAATTACTATAACTTTAACCTTCAGTAAACAAATGCTGTAATATTAATCCTTATCACAGATGGACAACTTCAAAACAGGCTGCAGCTTAATACTGTAAATTTCTACAAAAATAGGGGCACACTCAGTTATTGAGCATTGGGATCAATCCTTAGATCTCTAATAGATAAATTATTATTTAGGTAAAGGAAAAATACTTCCTAAAACCTGAATAACCACAGAAAAACAGGAAAACACTCGAAATATTCACATGACATTAGCATTGTTGGCTAATAATTTTTGCATGTGAGGAAAGTTTATAAATCATTAATAACTAACCACAAGTCAGTGCTACATTGTAACTAACTTGCCATTCAGAGCCTGAGCCAGAGATGGATTGCAGAAATATCAAGAAAAAATGCAGTTTTAGAGTTCTCTGAAATAAATGTTATTTATTTTTTTCAAACTTCAATTTTAAATTCCAATTTCAGTTTTAACTTCTCTTTTTATTTTGTCTATTTTTTAATATTTTGCTCAGCTAAAACATCCAAGAAAGGGCAATCTGATTCCAAAGAAATCCACTGTCAAAAAAGTCACCAAGTATTTATGAAGAATGAGCAAAAAAAAAGAGTTATAATTTTCTTTTGATAAATTATCTGCCCTAATTACAATTACTAAACTTCTATAAACTAATGAAGTGGCACTGAAGCTTCCAGCATCCAGGCTGATTTTGATTATAGTAGTCAAAAGTCACCACTAAATGTATGTGGTATTAAAATTTTTCCTCTGATTTTTTATTTTGCAGAAACCTTAAAACTTTTATAATTATAGAAGCAATATAAGCATTACATTTTATCAAAGAAATTTTTTTTAAAGTTTGTCATAGCTGACAAGGAAAGCTTCTAGATACTCCTTAGAAAGTTGAGCAACCATCTGAAGTTGCAATGGACTCCCCCCCACCCCACAACAAACTATTTATAACCCAGTTTTGAGGTTATAACACACACAGACTGCTCAGCATTTATGGTCATCTGCAGCATCCCCAGACACATGGCCATGATTTACAATTTTTTTTCCAGAAACCAGTGTTTACTTCTGGTTTCAGGAAAAAATGTCCCATAGCAAACTAGGTGTTTTCTTTAGCAACCACTATGTTTGCTTTATGATTGATGCAAAGGAGTTCATAAAAATAGATCTGGTCACATGATGACCTGCTTTATGACATCACTACTTACAAGTTCAATCGCCAAACTCAATTATGGTCCTAACTCAAGGACTACCTGTAATTATCTCTCGATATGAGACATGTGCTGATTACATGCCATAAAATCAAAATCAACATTAAGCAGCTACACAGAGAAGATTTTCCCCAGGGGCCAGCTACTCACCTGTTTTTCTGTGGTTTATCATCCAGTCTAATATCCCAGGCAAAGCAGCCCTGTTCACAACCAGCCACCAAGAATCGATCAGGGCATGAGGGCACTAGGGCAATACGCAGAGGTGTAGCAATGGTCTCCAGTATCATCAGCTGCCTGACAAATGAAACACAATTCAATTCCTCCCTTCTATTAAAGGCAAACACCCCTTTGCAGATGCAGTCCCTTGAAAGATGGACTCATCATTACCTTTCTTTGAAATTATAGTCACAGTCTGGAATTCCAATGTCCCATACATATATTTTCTTGTCATAGGAGGCAGCTATTGGAAGACAGAGATGAGAGAGAAGAAAAGATGTAATGAAGTGGTATTAAAATAAAAAGATTGGCCTCCAAATAACAAATTAGGAAAATTTGCCTAGTGACCCACCTTCTTCACACTCAGCCTTCGCCCAAAGAACACCAGAACCTTATAGCTAGTTCCAAACATGATTTAGCAGTTTACCCTTGTGGAACTGGGACTATAGCAGACTAAGAGAACTACTCACAGAGCAAACAAGGGCAGTCTACTCTTGCCTTGCCTCAAAAAGGAAGGTCTTCTGGGAAGAAATGAGTGATTGGAGAAGATAAGGAGTCTTACTGAAAAGGTGTGTTTCACAGGTTGGACTGAAGCAGGCAGTAGCAATGGGCTTCTTGTGAGCCTTGATCTCTCCATAACAGTAATCAGCAGTCACATGAATTAGCTTCACAATTCCTCTTCTCCCAGCAGCAGCCAGAATGTTGTGTTTTTTCTTTCTCCCATCACTTGTCACCATTGTCAGAGTTGTCCACGTGACAGTGTAAAACTCCTGGAGAAAAAGGCAAGGGGGTAAAGAAATCCTGCAAAACCAGAGGTTTGGGTAGACTTAGATAGAAACAATCAAGGATACTAAACATTCTAATTTTTTTAAATAATATTTTTATTGCCCTCACAACAATAAGAATCTAATAGTCTAAAAAACAATAAAAAGAAAAAAGAGAAGGAAAATATGGAAAATAAAAAATAAAAAGAAAGAAATATAGAAACATATTTTCCCCTTCATTAC
>JANHZU010001480.1:410219-421586 GCA_032468055.1 Acrochordus granulatus | reverse complement strand
ACTTAGTGGAATTAACACCAGCAAGCCCTCCTTTGCTGTAACAGTATAAATTTGCAATAAAAAGGGGGAAAGGAGTGTGGGGAGGAAAGACTGGGTCTCCTTTTAGCCAGCAAGTACAAACAACAACTACTTAATGGTAGTTTAAAGCGACAGCATAGCTTTGCTGCTGTACCTGTTAAACTCCTCTTCGCTGGCTCAGATTATTTCATAGTCTTTCCAGCCAATCACACTCTAGCTCATGGTTCTGCAAGTGATCTAAAGATTAATGGTTTTCCATTTAAGTTGCTTTTAACAATCTGATGCCTCTGATTGTGAGCAATAATCATAATAATTATAAAGCAATAATTATTATAATCTGATTGTGAGCAATAATCATAATAATTATTAAGCAATAATCCAAAAGCTCAGGTAAATAAATCTTTTTCTACCTTCCCAGTGATTGATCTTCTTTTTCATTATCAACATACTGTATATGTTTCTGCCACTGCTCAAATGGTACATCAGTTGTCAAAATAGGTATTGTTTGAAACAAAACATTATTCTAGGCAACACATTCATTTTTATCAAAGAAATTCTCCCCAACAATGACAACTGAAATTTCTCTCATCTTATCCTCTTAATTTCATTCTATGTTTTAAATTAATTGTTCTGAAATAATATACAATTTGTATTAGTCATAGTAATATCCAAGTATTTCACGTTTTCTCACTTTTAAAACCAGTTTTTTTCCATCAGTTCTTTTTGCTCTTCATCCTTAAGTTTTTTGCTAGCATCTTCATTTTTCATTATTAATTGTAAATCCACTTAACATACCAAAATGCTTTAGTTTTCCAGTTTTCCAATAATTTCTTTCTTTCTATTCCTTTCAAAAGATTTTCCAGAATTATCACCAAATTATCAGCAAATGCCTATAATTTATATATTTACCTTTTAATCCTCATTCTGGCAATTCATTTGTCTTTTTTTATGTCTCTATTAAATACTACCAGAGCTAAGATGAATAACAATAGTAACAAATGGCATCCTTTCTGTATCTCATAAGATTTTATTAATTCTCCACTTAGTTATTTGTGCCTATTGTGAAGTATAAATGAATTTTAACTCGTTTAATAACATTTTCAACAAAGTACATATTTTCCATTATACAAGAAACTCCAGTTCAAATTGTCGAAGGCCTTTTCTGCAGAGATCAGTGCAGCTTATTTTTCATTTATTTTGTTCTGCTAATACTTTTCAAATATTGTTCTTAATTGTATTTGCTTAGGAACCATTTAAAGTTACAACAGTTCATAAAGATACTTGCAATCTGCTTCTTAAGTTCTGATAATCTTCCCTCCATGACTGCATTCCAAGTTTTGGTCACTAGCCTGCATTTATGGCCATTTGCAGCATCCCATAATTATGTGATCACAATTTATGCTGTTTTTTCCAAAAACTGGTGTTTTACTGTTGGTTTTTAGCAAAAGTATGCCAGAGCAAAAGAAAAATTTGTTTAACAACCATGGATTTACTTAATAACCATGGAGACTCACTTAACAACCACAAAAGGTCATAAAATCAGGTATGTCACATAATGACCTGCTTTACAACCTTCACAACGTACAACTGTAATGGGCAGACTCCATCATAGTTGTAAGTTGAAGACAACCTATAATTACTCTAATTATGAGGAATGGACAAAACCTTTTATTCTTTACTTTGTGCAACAAGACAAACAATGCTGCTATTAACAGCATTTTAAACATGGAAACAAAGAGAGATGTGCCAAGATAAACTGTACAATTTGGAACTTAAGGAACTTATATCCCTTTGCAAAACAGACAAAGCATGAAATAAGGCATGTTCCTCGAATCAAGGCAATACAGAAACTAATGAAAAAGCACATCAGAACAGATTGGAAAAATAGTTCTGCTGAAGCTAATACAGACACCCTTTAGAGTTTCTGTTTCAACCAGCAAGAACAACTTGATCTTACCGCTTCTTTCTACGCTTGGCTGTCTGTTCTTCTGCAACTATCTTGTTCTTTTCAAGCTTTTTCAGATATTCTTCATCTAGTTTTTGCTAGAATCAAAATAAATAGATACAATAAATTAAATTTAAAATTGTAAACAATTATATGGAAGTCTGTCATAAAATTTACCAAAAATGCACACTTATTCAGAAAACCTACATTATTTACCATGATGTTAAGTGGACTTGCATAAAATTGTAGCTTTGAAAGTATGTATGCTCTGATCTATTTAAGTAAAGCTGTGATTATATCTCATCTAAAAAGCTACTTACAACTTGAAGCTTGTTAGAGATTTTAGAAGATTAATTATAATACATAGGAGAGCACCAACTTGGAAAGGCTGCTTTGAAACAGATATTCATCTAATCTATAAAATGCTTGCATTAGTTTTGATTTATGTGTTTGTATGAACTAGACTTTTATGACTTATCCAACAGGCTACAGTAAAAGTACTTTCTGAATAAGTAAATTCAATGTCCCAAAAAAACTGTCTGCTTCTCTATTTTCTTTTCCAAGACTTCATAGCTCTACGTTTGAACTAGAATGCAACCTATCCAAACATACTACATGCCAAGCATAGTAGCTATTTAATGCTTGATAAACTTCAGACATTTTGCTACCTACCAGTTCCAAAAACAGACTTGTTAACATTAAATGTATTTATGATGTAGAGAAATAGGGAATGAGGTTTTCCTCCCTCCCTTAATTTTAGAACCTGAAATCATCTAATCAAATGATTGGTGACAGATACAGGACAAAATATTTAATACAATGCGGTAGACAGTATTTATTACAAGAAGAATTGGCAAAAGCCAATAATTTTGTCTATCTTAAGAGATAATTAATATATGATTCAGACAGCTACTAATTATGATCATTCATTCTCTTTTTCATTTTTTCTCCCTCTGTCTCTTGGGCTGAAGACAAGCAGTCTATCAGCTGCTGCTTCAGAGCCAGGGGGAGGAGGAGGTTTCTGATTCATGTCCTGCTTCTGAACTTCCCAGAGATCCAGCAGGTTGCATTGGGAGCAGAAGGCTGAAAATGTTTGGAAGGGCAACATGATCATCCAAAAATAATTTTCTGCACACTCAAAAAATGAGTACCCAGGAGAATATTAGCTTGTAAATATAAGTATAAAATATTTTAAGGAAAGAAAAAATGGGTTGAAAAGGAATAATATCAATTGTTTTCTGCTGAAAAAAGAAAAGCAAACAAAGGAAAATAAAGGAGAGAAAAAAAGATAGAAATAATCTGCTTGAGCATTTAACAACTTATTTTTGGAAAGGATCAAAGAGAGGAGGGGAGAGAGAGGAGACAGCAGATCTTTGTCATTACAGAACAGTTTATTTCTTCCCCAGTTCTCAAATACTTAAGAAGCCCCATTATGCTGTAATATTTTCTTACACATTTGCACTTTAACATAGATAGTATGTCAGTGTGAATTTATATTGGCATACAGTTTTTGCCTTTCCCTCAAGTCCAGGTATGCTGCTTCATCATAATTTTCAGGTAAGTGGGGAGGAGGGTATTTCTCCAAAAGGATAAGTGAAGAACACCAGGAATGTATACCAAGAATATATATTCCCAGAAAAATTACTCAGGTATGAAGGTAATCCCAGCTAAATCAAGCAGGCACCTATACTGGGCAGTAGAGATATAGGAAGATTCTGGAGGCAGATAGTCACTTCAATGACAATGGCAAAGGCATAATTTCATACTGCTCAGGAGAAAGTAATGGTAAACTACACCTGCATTTTAGCAAAAAACAGCTTGAAAAGAAAATACGAACTGATTGCCAATATAGTGAGGGGTGATAGGCCCCTCAGGTTGGACAGAAGGGAAGAAAGGACAATATTTCAGAGTATTGACAGTATTTACAATATGGCTAGATTAAAGCCTTTGGGATGTCTAGTGGCTGCCATGCAAAAAAAAATTGAAGCTGAGAAGACAAACATGAAAACTAAGAAGCATCAAGATGGGAAAGCTCCACATCTAAATATCCATTAATATCTTAGGTGTCAGTAAACTGAAATAACCAGAATTAGACACAGTCAAAAGATCATACTATTTACAATTGAGGACATGGAAAACAAAGAAGGACTGGTGTTGCTTTCATAGTCAGGAAAAATAAAGCACAGACAATGTTTGGCCTTGATGGCCAAATAATATAAATTATCCTTTAATATGATGATTATCCAATATGATATACTCCAAATCATGCAGAAGAGGAACTTATTTTTATCGTTCAATCTAAAATAGACAGAACATACAAATAAAATGCACTATTTGTGGTTGGAGATGGAAATGCCAAAGGAAAATTGAGCTGGACTCTCTGATCTAGGAAACCAGACTGAAGCAGGACCCAACTGATACATTTCTGCCAAGACAATTATTTCTTCATTGTTAACACGTTCTTTAAGTAACCAAAATTATGCAGGTATATCATCATACCGAGTACACAGCAATCAAATCGTCTATATTATTGGCATACGAAGTGGAAGAGCTCAGTTATAACAGCAAAAACATGGCCAGGGATTGACTATAAAAGAAATCACAATTAAGTTTGAAGTGAAGCTAAACTGGAAGAAGAGAGCCAGTTAGAAATGAACTTGAATATGCACAAGAGAAATATCAAAATCACTCTGTAGTCCCAAACCTGATGGGAAATTAGAGACATAAAATCAAACAAATTGCTAAGGATGAATGTGAGAACAAATTGCCAAAGACCAAGAAACATAAGAAGGCTAACTGGATGTCAGAACAAATGCCAAGGAGGGAAGCGATGCCAAAACCAAGAAAGGCAAAGATCTTAAAAGAGAACTGTTAGAAGACTGAAGATGGTAAAAGACACAGAAAAAAATTAGGAAAGTCTTATTTCAGGAAGGAAGAAGCAAGCACAGACAGCTCAGTTCTAATCTAAGGACGTATTGATGCTTCAAAGTCATAAGAATTTCTCCAGCTGCCAGCCCATATCTGCTCTTCCCCAGATGTGGCAAATGGACTTCTTGAGGGTTGGACCTCTGACATTTGTGCATGCGTAGTGACTAGAGGCTGAACCCCCTCTTTCCACTTGGTTCAGTCCTTGTTTTCCCCACATCACCCCCTTCTTCATCATAAGCTCCCTCCTCCATGGAGGACTTGGCTATGGCCCCCTCCATCTCCAAGGTGTCCTCAGATTCTGAAACTTCAATGGAAGTGAGGAATTCATCTAAAAGGAATGTTCCTTCTCCATCCTGAAAGTCTCAAATGGCTCTGCTGATGTGTCAGGCTGTAAAAGTACAGGGTTAGCATCTCATTCCCCCTTCCCTTTTAGTCTAGCTAGGCTTGAAGTGTAAAGTTGATCAGAGTCTAATGGCTCTTCCTCTTCCTACTGCACTTGGACGGAAGGTTGGTCTCCCACTGCATGAGGCTCCTCAAGTGGTTCTGGCTGCAAAAAAACTGTAGGGTTAAGTGCCAGTTCTCCCCTCCCTCTCAGTCCAGCAAGGTCCAAAGTGGAAGGTTGTTCATAGCCTGTAGATTCTGGTTCTCTGTTCTGAGCACTGAGAGGGAGGTTAACTTCTTCAGTAACAAACTCCTCAAGAGGTATTATTGTTGGGATTGGTAACTGTGCTGGCTGAGGCTTATTAGGAAAATGTTGATGAAAGCGTTGTACCAAGATTGGTGCATGGACATGATTGGCATTTCCCCAGGCATGTTCAGACTCTGGGTAGCTCTTCCAATGAATGAGATATTGGATGCCCCTTCTCCTTTTCCTGGAATCTAGGATTTCCTCCACTTTGAATTCTTGTTCTCCTTCCACAATGACTTGAGCGGGAGGCAGATGGAGAGAGTGCAAGTTGCTGGGGGGAGTTTCTTTCATTAAAAGCGAATAGTGGAAAACAGGATGTACTTTCATAGAGGGGGGCAACTGAAAACAATATGCGACTGGGTTGATTTGCTGAATCACCTTGAATGGACCCACAAAATGTGAGTCTAACTTTCTTCATAGGGTTGTTAGAGCTCAAAAACTTAGTGGAAACAGACCTTGATCCTCCTCTGTATTGAAGGTCCCTCTTGTCAAGAGGCATCTGTGGCTTGATTATAAGACTGCTTGCCCTGCTCTAGCTGCTGCTTTAACTGCTAAGAGTTCCTTGTTGAACAGTTGTAATTTATCTCTGGTGCTGCCACATCTGATGTATCTGTCTGGATTATAAACCTCTTTGATGGATCTGGGTGCTACCAAAGAGGTTGACATTCAACCCCTAAAATGTTTGCTGTGTCTCTGCCCAGACAAACCTGGCCCTTTTTTTCAACAGCTGCGTGAGGGGTTTGACTCTCCGGCAAAGCCTGATATAAATTTCCTGTAAAAGTTGATAAAGCCTAAAAAACTTTGAATCTGCTTATTTGACCTGGGAGCCTGCCAGTCCAATACTGCTTGCACCTTATGAGGGTTCATCTGAATTTCCACTTGTGGAAATGCAGTACATCAAATAATCCAAATGTTTGAGGTCAAAGGCACACTTTTCTAATTTAGCAAAAAGGTGATTTTCTCTCAGAAGACCTCTTGCATATGGTGGTCATGCTGAGTTTGTCTTCAGAATAAAACAAAATGTGCTCTAGATAAATCATCACAAACTTGTCAATAATATCAGCAAAGACCTGATTCATGAACCTAGAAAACACTACTCCTGTTTTCACTAGTCCAAAAGGGACAATGCAGTATTCAAAATGCCCAAATCTGGTGCTAAAGGCTGTCAAGTATTCATGGCCTTCTTTATGAGATTATAAGCATTGCAAAGGTCTAACTTGGTGAAAACGCATGCCTTCTGTAACCTATCTAACAAGTCTGATATAAGAGGCAATAGATAATGATCTCTCACTGTCACAGAATTTAGGGCTTTGTAGTCATGAACTACTTGAACGAAAGTGGTGAGCAGATGGATTGAAGAGGTCAGGGTCTTGCTTCTTCAATACAAAGAATACAGGAGCTGAGGCAGGAGACTTTGAGGGTGTGATAAAAATTTTCTGTAGGTTTGAGTCCAAATATTCTTTTAAAACAGCTAGTTCTTTGGCTGACATGGGAAATTGCCTTTTGTCAGGTGTGTTGGCCCCTAGATTAAGTGTATGGTAGTCACAGTCTCTCTCTGTGGGTGAATGCTTGTGCCCATTGCTAAGAAAAAATATCTGTGAAATCAGCATACTTTTCTGGAAGCTGAGAAACTGCTTCCTTGGGGCTTTGATAAGGTTGCTGCAACTGGTCCTACGGGATGGCTTCTAGAAGCTGGTAGTCCTGAACTGGGAAATGCAAGTTTCCTGCTTCCCAGTCCATTGAGTGGTTGTGCTGCTCCAGCCAATCTACCCCCAGAACTATGGGAAAGTGAAGATGTTCAGTGACATATAAAGTTGACAGCTGGAATGCTGGGCTTTCAATGATGCTTGCAAAGGAATGTGGTATGCATAATTGGACCTGCTTTCACAGACTGCCCATCTATTGTTTGTACTTGCACTGGGAGAGATAAGGTGACTGGGAGAGATAAGGTGACTTCCACAGAGGAAGAACCAATAAAGCTAGCCATCACCCCCAAATTTATAAAGCTAGCCATCACCTTCTGCTCATCTATTTGGGGTAAAATTACAAGAACTATTAATAAAGTCCCATGATTTGCATGGTGATGAGCTCTGCCTACTGCTTGGGCAGCCCCTTTGTGAGTTCTGGAAAGGGAGACAGTGTCTATTTCCCTGGCTTCAAGGTTCTTGAGGCTGGTGTTTGCATTCAGCAAATTACCTGGGGGCTCTGTCCTCTCTCCTGTGAGCTCTTGCTGAGTAATTCCTGAACATATGCTCCGAGCTGCTGCAAAAAAACCAAAGCTGTAATTCTCTATGTCTCTGCCTTTCTTGTGGTACTGGTGATCTCCTGGCCACTCCAATGTGCATGGATTCCTTACCTCCCTGATCAGCTGCTGCAGGCATTAGGGGAGGAAAAGTGGCCTGGCTGGGCAGCAAAGCTTGGAGTCTGTGCCAGCTGAAGGTACTTTGTATTTCCTCCAAATGTGAATTGATGGTTATGCAGAGCTGGTAAACCTGGTCCAGAGCCTGCCTGAAGAGTTCAGTGCCAATTTAGTCATTCAGACCTCATCTAAATTGGGCAATTAGTGCTGGTTCATTCCATCCCAGGTCTGCTTTGATTAGTTTGAATGCTGCTATGTAATCTCTAACCCTTCTATTGCCCTGGATGAGCTGATGACTTCTCTTATGGGAGCCACTAAATGGTTTCTGAAGCTGGCTGTAAAGTTCTGATAGTTATCCATGATCGGGTTGTTGTTTTCTATTATTGGCAGTGCCCATTAAGCTGCAGATGCTGTTAACAGGCTTAACACAAAGAAAACCTGAGTCCTATCTGTTGGGAACTCAATGGCACATGTGCCCATTAATAACTCACACTGTGCAGTAAAAGTCCTCATCTTGCTTGCTTCTCAAGTGAATCTTTCTGGCAGGCTTCCATGGGTTCTTTGGATTACTAACTGTACTCCAGGGTTCATAACAGGAGGTAGAGAGGTTAGGGGCACTTGGGTGGTTGTTCTGGAAATGCCATGTTCTGCATCTCCTGCACCAGTTGGAGCACTGTAGCTGACAAATTCCACACCTCATTCTTCATGCCATCCTGACTGCAAAGAACTGCTTCCATCATAGTTTGGTCAGCTGCTGCTCCTGTTTGCGGGTCTGAAGCCATACCTGCTTTCTAGAACTGTCTTTTTTTTTTGGAGATTAGGAGAAATTAACATTAGGCAGGAAGAGGCAAGCACAGACAGCTCAGTTCTAATTGAAGGATTTATTGAAGATTCAAGACCATAAGAATTTCTCCAAGTGCCAGCCCACAATAAAAGAAATTCTTCCCCAGATATGGCTAATGGTCTTTAAAAGGGGTTGGACCTCTGGCCTTTGTTCATGCATAATGACTTGAGGCTGCACCCCCTCCTTACACTTGGTTCAATCCTTGTTTTCTCCACATCTTCTAAAAGATCTCTGACTTCAGAAGGTTCCAATCTTGAATTGATATGCTAAAGGATAACTCTGGACAGACAGTAATTGATTCAAAGAAGATCAAATAAAATGGAAAAAATATACTGAAATTCTGCACAGTTGGGATGTCAATATACGTAGTTTTGACTTAGCAACTGCTCAAAGTTATGATGGTACTTGTAACTCGGATTCAAAATTCCAACAGCTGCTCCCCCATCTGCAGCCACATGACTGCATTCTGGGCACTTGACAGCTGGCTTAAATTTACAGCCATTTGCAGTGTCCCACAGTCATATGACCATAATTTACTACATTTTTGCTGGAAACCAGCATTTACTTCCAGTTTCCAGCAAAAAATGCCCATTGCAATCAATGGGTTAACTTAATGACTACAGCATTGGGTTTATAACCACTGTGTTCATTTAATGACGATTGCAAAAAAGGTCATAAAATTAGAGTGGAGTCACATAATGACCTGTTTAACAACCATCATGGCTTATGACCATAACTGTGGGCTCAATTATGATTGTAAATTGAGGCCTATCTGTATACTTAGAAAGCTTAGAATATATTACGACTTACAAGAAGATAAACTGAGACCAAGTTGGAAGGCTAGGAATTGATGGAATATCTACAGAAATGTAACAGGCAGAAGAATAAAGATTCTAATAAAAAACTATGCTTGCAATACCGGCGAACCCAGTAGATTGAAGTATCAATCCACATACCAATATTAAAGAAAGAAAACAGAGTACACAAACTATCATATAAAATCCTTACTTTCATATTCTAGCAATATAATGTGTAGAATTATCCAACACAGATTAGACTCTACATGGAAAGGAAGATGCCAGAAGTTCAAATTCGTTTTAAGAATATGAGACATTATTGCTGCTACACACTGGATAATTGGGAAAGCCAAAGAATACCAAAAAGTATGAAGCAAGAACTGACATTTTTCTGATTACAGAAAGGCCTTTGTTTATATTGATCATGTCAACCTTTGGAATATGGTTACAAAAACAGGAATTCCAGACTATCTCAGTGTTTACTTGGAAAACTTATATTTAAGACAAGAAGCCACAGTCCAGACAGAACACAACAAAACAGAGTGAATCCAGGTCAGCAAGGAAGAGTTACACAGAACATTCTCTTTGACACTGATTTCATGACATTTTGTAATATTAGAGAATCATTTATTTTATTTAGATTTAGAAACATTTAAGTTTTTTGATACTTCGCTGATATGTGATATATATATATAGAGAGAGAGAGATGGAGAAAGGGAAAAATAGAGAGATGATTTCCCCCTTTTTTTGTTAGGTTGTTTTCTTTTGTTGCTTTCTTTCTTTTTGTTTTTCTGCAGGAGAGAGTGTGTGCGTGCACTGACATCAACGTAAGGGCACATAATCAAATACAACTCTTTATTTTACTGTGTAGATCCAGCCAACAAGATTCCTCAAGGTGTTCAATATGAATACCAAAGTTTTTGAGGGAAAGTTACGTTACCTTCTCAGCCATGGCATCCATAAAATCTTGCCTCTGATATTCCCGCCGCCGAAGATGCCGATAGACATGAAACTCCCCACTCCCAGCCCCAGCACTGGAACCTGCCAAAAAAGAAAAAGCAAGAATAGATATGACAGAAATAAAACATTCCATCTCAATCTCCAACAGTTTAAGGGTCCCAAACAGCAGGAATGGGTAAAATCTCTGTTTAAATCTTTGGAAAGTTGTTACTATTTGGAAGAAACAACAAGTTGGATCTGAAACATTGAAGCCTTTATTTGCAATCCGCATAGTTCACCGCAAATCCAACTGCCCAGAATCAGTAATGTGATTTAACATCATTTTGACACAGAAAATACATGAAAATTCCAATATAACCCTTTAACAAACCTAATACAATCAAAATTATGAAAGAGCTCAAAATTCAGGAGGAAAAAATAAATAAAATCCTGGCTAGACTCACTTATATGATTATCCTACTTGCCAGGGCCCCAATATCCAATGTTAAATGTCCCCATGTTAAATGTCGCCTACAGCAGTCCCCATAACAACTTAAAAACTTCATTACATTTTAGAATTTGAAATTAATTAGAAACTGAATAAAACAGTCATGCAAAATTTAAGACCTTTAGACATTAGCTGATCTTCTATGAAGCATATGCCTACTTATTAAAAATTAAATACAAATATAAAAGTGGTTGCTCACTTTACTAATTACAGCTCACTATGGATTTCTATGGACATCTAGAAAAACTTTTCTCTTCCTTCTCCTCTCCTTCTCTTATCCTTCTTCTTATCCCTTCTCTAGCTAGAAAGTGCAACTGTGATCAGTTATGTTCTTGGATTCT
>JANHZU010001480.1:356653-369735 GCA_032468055.1 Acrochordus granulatus | reverse complement strand
CCTTGACTATGCAGACCTTTGTCAGCAAGGGGATGTCTCTGCTTCTGACTACACTGTTTAGGTTTGCCATAGCTTTCTTCCCAAGGAGGAAATGTTTACTCTACAATTTTCAATTATCTGTGAAAATGCAGGGCATCGTAAGAACATCTTTATACAGACTTATTTCCTAAAATAAATAATCTGCCTGAAGAAATCATTCTTTCCAACTATAACTTGACTTTCCTCAGGAATTAAGGAAAAGCTAAGAAGGAGATCTCTTATTTGGTACCATAAAAGGAGTTCACCTGAATGAGATTTTCCATGCACACACCATTTTCCATTGCTCACACAAGCAAAATTCCCCTTGGCTCAATTTTCAGAGATCTCCCCAGCATGAAAAAGGCACTCATGTTAAGACTTTTGAGCTCAGCATTTCTATCTGCTTACCCAGGCTGCAATCTTCAAACTGCTTACAGCCAAGGGTATGTTTTACACTCAGCTGCTTGGACAGCTGGCCTAGCAAGAGTCTTGCAAATCCAAAAAGGAAGCACACTTCACAGCTCAGTGGCATCAAAGCCCTCCAATTATAGGGTTATTCCACTACACCCACATTTGGCCAGTACATGACAGAAAAAGAACAGAAACAACCCTGGGACATAGGAAGCTTATTTCAATCAAGTCATGCTACCTAGTCAACATTTATTGTCTCCCTTTGATAGCTGCCCTGATAACACCGATGTAACTCAACATTCATTATAGACCAACTGGCAATGTGAATCTTTCTTGATCTTCCAAGGGCCTTGACCTTGGAAACTGCTTGCAACATCCTGTGTTTCACACTTGTTTCACACTTAGCAAGAAGCACCAATGTGATGTGATATGGTGGTTTATTTGTAATGAAACTTGTAGTTTCCCAAAGCTACAGATATTTCCAGTCCTTCCACTTAGGGTCCACAGTACACAACTATTGAGAGAGAATTCTTCTTTTTTGTCCATAAGAAAATGCGCCCCAACCCTTCAGTGGACAAGTATATTTAAGACAGATTAACTATGAAGTAGAGAAGTTTCAAATGTGTCAACAAAACAACCCTTGCTGAAATTACAGGAACTGGATCATGGGTTTAAAGGCATTTGTAGTCTATCAGGGAAAGGGAAAATGCACAGCTATCCCACTGATTAACACCACCAGAATAAAGAGGAAAGAAAGGAAACAATACTTCTTGCAGGTATTGTGTCCTGTCATTCCAAGGATGATCTTTCTATACTTTCCGAATTTTAAAATATTTTTAACATTGGCAGAGGCTTCGAGAGACCAGGATATTAGAGCATCTCATCCTCTATTCCTTTTTTCATTGCATCCTATATCTTTGTAATTTTTTCTTCTTTTTTGGAGGACCATTAACATGTTGTTCAACAAATAAAAGTGAGTGGGGAAAAGCAGTATAATGAAATCCAGAAATATTTGGGATTGTATTTTAACTGATTAGATTTACTGCAATTTTTATTGCAATTTTCATTCATCTGATCATTTCAAATATTAACCATGTTTTCAATGAGCCAAATTCTGTGCCTGGGGACTAGATAAATTGACATCCTTGCTCCCTATAGAGGTTGCCTATCTATCTTTGCAATTTTCATAAGAAATCCTAGTATCTGAAATGGTATAGACTGAGTTCCTTTTTTACCACTTGTAAACTACAATGGCCAACAGTATCATCATCAAAATAAAAAAGGTAATATAACCAATAAAACCCAAGTAACAACAATAACAATAAACTGGAAAAGAACAATAGTAACAAAGAGATGACAGCTACCTGGAATAAATAATACCTGGAATTAATAAGTTAAATCAATACTAAGTATTGCATTGTGGATTGTCCTATTGAGGATGCTACCTAGCTAGGTTTTCTTCCAAGATGCTTTTTCATTTATTGAAAGTATTTGTATATAATTACAGAAAATCCAAAATAAGATTACAATAAGCATAAAAACAGCATATAAAAACTAGAAGGTAAAGCCAAAGAAAGATACTACTCTATTATCATGCAAGTTTCAGGAGGAAGCTAGGAAAGGCTAACCTAAAAAGACAGGTTTTTAAAATATACAGTACTTTAATGAAGTCAGTATTGAGGTTTGGTATACCGCAGAGCAAAAGCTGTTGCAAGGGCTGGCATCTATCTCAGAGAAGACCTGTCTCCATTTCACAAAATAGCCATCCGTAATACTGACATCAGGGCTCTCTGGAAAGGTCCTAGATACCTATGTGGCTGATTTGATTCAAGTCTTTTTAAAGGTAATGTTATTCTTAACTGTTTAGAGCTCAACATACTAAACCCACATCAGGAATCTGTCTGGATTGCAGACTGGCAACCAATATAGATCTTTTAAGACAAATCCAACACATGTAGAGTAAGATGCTCGAGGAAACAACTTAGCCACAGCATTTTGCATCAGTTGTAGGTTTTGGAGCAGTCCCAAAAGCAGTACATTAAATAATCTGATCTTGAGGTTATCAGTTGAGGAATTACAATGGCCAAAACTATCTATATCCATAAATAGATATTGCAGCCTACTTTGGTAGTAAGTGCTCCTAACCACAGATGATCTGAACATTCAGTAACAATGATGGAATTTGGAGCATCCTCAAATGTGGACCTATTCCTTCAGAAGCAATGCAGCTTCATTCAGAGCAGGCAATTCATTCAGAGTAGGCCAGTTTGATCTAATGGTTAAAACACCAGACTAGAAGGTGAGACACCATGAGTTGTAGTTTTGCCTTAGCCATGAAAGACAGCTGGGTGACTTTGGGTCAGTCATTCTCTCTCAGCCCAACGCATCGGGTTCTTTTGTGGGGAAAATAGGAGAAGGAAGGAGTGTTGAATGTATTCACCACCTTGAGTTATTTGTAAAAATAATAAAGGCAGGATGCAAATAAATAATCAATCCTTCAGTTCTTGAATCTAGAACACTACTGGGATTCAGCTTCAGGTTACTGACCATCATCCACTCCACTACTACACTCATGTATTGGTTAAAACAGCCTCTCCTGTTTCAGATACTGGATGGGCCCTATTGTAAATCATAATTTCATTTTGTTTGAAATTTCGATTCATACTGTTTACTGCTCCTTTATTTATATTTTAAATGGAGATCAATAGTTGTCTGTCTATTCACATTAATCCAAATCATGATTAGTAGCAAAATTTCATAACATGCAAAATTTTCTCAAAAAGGCAACTGGACTTTTATTAGTAGATATAATGAGAAATTTTCATCTCCTATCCAGGACACTTTCTCAATCCATGTGGAAATGGAAGAGGTGGCAAAAATATACATTTCTTAAAAATCAGGATACAGGACACAACCGGAGAAAGTTCTTAGATAACAAGCTAAGCAATAAAGATCTAGAGAGCAGTTTTGCCCTTAAGGGTCATTAATCATCTCATGAATAAAGGAAGTTGAATGTTTTTTTTTGCAGATGAGTTAAAGCAACATTGTAAACAGGAGACAATTGAAATAAAATTCCCCCTCCCCATTAAGTAGAGGATTTAACATGTTTAGATAAATAGATTCTTTGATTCCTCTCAAAAGCCAGTTAGTTTCTTTGTCTAAGATCTGGAATTTGCAAAGGAATGTTCCTTGTCTTTAAGGTGCAAATGGACTGCAGACGATTCAGATCTCTTATGTAGTTGAAAAAGTTTGAAAAGAGGCTGCTTTATCTCTCCAATGTAATATTCATTACTATATGGCATAAATGACATCTGTCTGTGTTTGGGCATCTTGTCCTTAGGATGTACTAATTTTTGTTTCATTTTTCACATTAAACCCTGCCCCCCAGCTGACCGGCAGTGTTCACATCCAAGGGCTTTCCTCCACAGCTCCTGCTCTGCCCTTGAGCTTAGGCAGGTCCAGTGCCAACTTACTGCTCCCCTCGCTGCCAGCTCGCTTCCCCCCGAAGGGGTACCCATTCATCTACTTGCATTTTTACATGCTTTTAAACTGCTGGGTGGGCAGCAGTTGCTAGAGTACACTGTGCTTTTTCCAGAGCAGACACTAAAATGGAGAGAAAAGTGCCTTATAAGGCATATAAAAGAGAACAACTGTGAGAGGAGCCACAAGCAGAAAAGGGAAGAATAAACAAGCTATTTCATCAATAATTTCCCAAACCTTTAAAGAAAAGCAATCAATTAAGAGGGAAGAGAATGTATACAGATTCTATGCAGAATAAAGTCACACCCAAGGCATCTCACAGCAGAACTACTGCAGTTTAGTCTACATGGGGCTTCCCTTAATCATCCACAAGCTATAGCTGACTCAAAATGCAGAGCAAGAACAGGCAATTTACATTATGCCCATTTGGCACCATTGCTATGCAAGCTGCAGTGGCTGCCATTTAACTTCTAGATGCAATTCAAGGTGCTGGTTGTTACCTATAAAGCTCCTCATGGCATAGCACCTGGTTTATCTAAGAGACACCTATCTCTTATAGTTACATTTGGACAGAATGGGTGCATTCTAGGTCCCCTGAATTAAACTCCATCATCCAACAGGACCAAGGAAGCATGCCTTTTCTGTCATTGTCCTACCCTCTGAAATAGTATCCCCCCAGAGATATGCATCCATTTTTCTGGGGTTCCAGACTTTAAGACTTGGTTTTGTTCCCAGGCTTGGGATTAATGTATTTGTGGACCCATGTCATATTTTTATGTTTATGTTGTTTTTAGTTTTGGCTGTCATATTCTATGTTTCTAAGCTTTTAACTATTTTAAACAGTGTGTTATGATTTTGTAAGCTGTCCAGAGTAAACTAGAATGAGTAGCCATAACAAATTCAAATTAATTTATAAACAAATAAATAATATAAGGAATGCAAAAATAAAATAGGAAAAGATTTAACAGAAGGACCACATTGGTTAATCTGGGAAATGGCTAGAATATGTTTGCTTTTATATGCCAGCTTCCAATGGTCTAGCCATTGCATACTTTAATGAAAAAGAGCCATATTCCATAACAGAAACTTACTTTGCACACTCAAACTTAAAAGTTTTTACAGCACAAAGAATTTCTGGCAGCAAAGCTGAAGAAAACTTTTACCTTATGCTTTGGAAAGCTATAGTATTGCAATTACTGCACTGAACTTGTGAGTAAGTAGTCTGCTCACAAATACAGTACCTCATGTTGTCCCAAGTAGTAGAGTCTAGATTTTACATGCAGAAGATCCTAGGTGGACCCCACTAGAAATGCTAATGAAATGATTTAGATCAGGAAAGAAATAGCCCAGAGAGCCATTTAGTCAATATTGTGCTTGATGGGCCCATAATCTGATTCAGTATACAGAGATACAAGGAAGATGTATTTGAAAATAATAAATAATTATCTGATCATCATAGAAATGAGTCAAGAGGAGCCCTGAGCTCATATATTCTCTATTTCCCTCTCCTCCTCCCATGCCACTACAAGGAGGTGATGGAACAATTTTGCTTGTAACTTAGAAATTTGTTTTGCTTCATTTCGTTTTGTTCTTGAGAGCTCAGTCATCTTTTCTGCCAACAGATAGCACACTGTTCAATCTTTTCCAACCTAATGACCTCCAGATGGATTATTACTACAGCCCCAGAATTTCTAGCAAGCATGATCAAATGATGAAATTCTGGAAAGCACCTGGATGAAGAAGGTTGGTGCAGTGAAGTCTCAACTTTGATTTTCTGAAAAAAGCTAGCTTTCTGAACCAGGTTAAGATTCAGATACAACATTAAATTGCTAATAAAAGAGGCTATCCTATTTAAGCCATATATCCCATAGAAGCTATATATAACTACAGTGAAACATGAGAATAAAGCACATTCACAATTGCTACATTGAAATTAAGGGAAAAAAATAACCACCACCATTTTACCATAAAGATGTATTCAGCTTTCATCCAGGATCTGCACAGAGTGCCCATATGGTTCACAAAAAATCAACATTCATCATTTCATGAAGCTCAAGACCTCTCAGATTGCACTCTGCACTATTTTTGAACACTGACATCTGGAAGAGCTGCACGCTAAGGTAGCTTGAGAAGGAAGCATTTGATATAGCTCTTGCTAATTTCATGGACAACAAACTACAAGTTGCCAAGACTATACGGCGCTCCAAAAAGCAAAGGCTAGCTATCTATTTTGATAATAGAATTCTCTATCACAGAATAGTCAAGTCATCCAAGAATCTTATAGGTGCTAAAATAATGAACAACTTAATTAACTGTACTCAGACAGATACTAGATGAGTGATTTGAAATGAACATTTATTTAATTTATATACTGCTGAACTCAAAAAGACTCTCAGCAGCTCACAATAAAAGACAGAAAATACAGTAAATAAAAACAATTAAAAAACCACTAAAATTAAATGAAAAATAGCCAGACAGAGAGGGTAGGAGCAAAAACATATAAATGGGGAAGGAGGACAATGCTAAACCACTAGCTACCTCCAAGATGTTGTATCCCCATTGGAACCCCAAGCCCGCTGGCAGAGCCAGGTCTTAAGGCCCTTCCAGAAGGCCGTAAGAGTGGACACAGCCCTCACCTTTGGGGGCAAGATGTTCCACAGAACATGAGCTACAGAAAAAGCTCTCTTTTTAAAATTCCTTAGTTGATGGAATCCAAAGGAGGCCTCTTCTGCCAAATAAAATTCCTTAGTTGATGGAATCCAAAGGAGGCCTCTTCTGCCAGATCTGGTGGGGTGGGCTGTCCCTATTGGGAAAAGACAATTTCTCAGATATCCCAGTCCCATGCCATGAAGCGCTTTAAAGGTCAACAAACACCTTGAATTGCACCTGGAAGCAAACTGGCAGCTAATACAGCTCGCAGAATAAAGGTGTTACGTGGGCCATTTTCTGGTCTCCTAAAATCATCCACGCAGCTGCATGCTTGACCAGCTTAGCCTGCAAATGCTCTTCAAGAGTAGCCCCACATGGAGTGCATTGCAATAATCCAATAAAGAGATGACAAGGGCATGAGTGACTGAGCATAGGAACTCCTAGTCCAGGAAAGGGCACAACTGGAGCACAACACGAAGTTGCACAAAGGATTAAAATAGCAACCATATCACCTGACCCACATAGATGAGGGACCTATTTAATTTTAATCATGGGAATAGCAAAACATTTTCCTACAATCTGATATTTTTAAGTGTGGACAGAAGAAATAAAGGGCAAAGGTTGCCTACCTGTTAATATTATATTGCAACTCTTATTCTGTAATTCATACTTTAAGTATATTAGATGGTAGGAACACACTGGATGTTAAGATGCTTTTAAAAAGTTATCCAAAGTGATAATTAAGAACATGTCCCCCTGTTGATGAGTAAGTGCCTCTAAGAACATATATGTCATGTAACAATACATTTTACATCTGCATATCCATGAGGCCCTTTACCATCAACTGTGGTTGGCAGTTTAATAGTTGCCTCCATTCCCCATATATATGTTTTTATATCTTTTAGCTCCTTTCCTCCCAGTTCTGCTGGGTTTTTTGTTTTAAGGTTTTTTATGGTTTTTATGGATTTTTATTATTTCATTGTTTTATTGTAAGCTGCTGAGAGTCTTTTGATTTTGGCGGCATATACATCCAATAAATAATAACAACAACAATAACTTAGTTCCTGATTTAGGTATGTCTATATATTGTATGTTGAATCAATAGTTTATATTTCTGTAGATATCAATAAAAGGAATTCCGGAACTTCACTTCTCAATGAAAGTTGATCACATGAAAGAGTATTTAATTCTCTATTATTCTGTACATTTTAATCAACTGATTTCTCTATGGCTATCAGTAAACAAATGGATAACTAAAAAACTACATGAGAAGAGACTTTCAGTAATGAAGATTGTTACCTTAGGAGGAACGTAGAACTCTAGAAGGAACCTTTCCCCCTCTATCTTTACTGCTTTCCTTAGCAGCAAACGGCACTTTTGCCACTGAGAGCTACCCACACAGTTTGTATCATCAGCGACCATGTAGCGGAGAGTTCCTTCTCTCTGAATATCCACTAAATCCACTTTAGAAGACTGCCCCTTTGAAAGCCAGAGCTTGTGGGTCCATTTCTCTCTGGAATCACTGTGTTCTTTGCTACCAGGAGGACAGTGTTCTCTATCAGATTGTTTGCTTTGCACAGCTTCTGCGCCTGGCTCTGGAGAAGACCTCCGATGCCACATCTCCTTCATGCCATCCACCACACATAAGCTCATGTTTCTCAGAGAAAAACCCTTCTTGAATTTCGTCTTAGAAGTACTGTGAACAGAGACATCTTCTGAGCTTCGGGACTGGCCATATGAGGAGACCTTTCTTGCCTGAACCTGTTGAGTTTGGCTTAAATACCTGCTGGAGGGGAGTGTGTTGTCCATGCTGTCTAAAGACTCCACGGAAGTCTGCTCTTTTCTTGGCAAGAGATCCCGTCCATAAGGCATGTGGCAGTTCTGAAGGCCCACAAATGGCACAATATTATATTTAGTAGGGGAATTGGACACAAACACCCTGTTGACCTCCAGGCTGAAAATGTCCAAGAAATTTGCTGCAAAATGATGAGAGAAGGAGGTCTCGGCCCCAGGGGTGTCGTAGTGAGGATTTTCCTTCAGGAACTGACAGAACTTCTGAGCAAAGTCCACTGCAGCAGCCTGGGCATGGAGCTCACAGAATTCCCTCCAGTCAGGAAGCTGGGAGGGAGGCTCTTGGCAAAGGGCATCGCCATTCATGACTGTTCCATTCCACCTGCAACCAAGCTGCCAAGAGAAAGATGGTGAGAGACAGACAGTCGAGCCTGAACCACCCACTAGTCCTCAAATACAGAATAACATGACTTGTTTAGGGGTTCCAGCTTATCATGATGTTCAAATCCAGTTTGTACCGGACTGCCTCAGAAGAGGTGGGGCCCGGAGTAGGAGCGCCTAAATGGTAGTAGTGTCTAAAGCTTTCAACAAATCGAGGAAAAAGTTAGAGTCTTTATTTTTATTCATTTATTAAATTTATATGCTGCCCATCTCATTCTAAAAAGCAACACTGGACAGCTTGTGTCTGAGATCAGTTACACTGGCAATACCCCCACACACACTTTCTCTCTTAATTTTTAAAATGATATCGAGCTTGAAAATCTTAACTTCTCACTTTATTTATACAACTGATTCAGATATTGCAAATTAAGACTAACCAAAGCAAAGGGACAGGGAGATGTATCTCACTGCTCAGGTATATTGGGGATGCAGAGCCTACAAATGGCACTTGTGTTGCAATCCTGTCTCCTTCGAGATCATAGTGCTGAAACTTAATGGCAAAGTACTCTACTCAATTGCTTAAATTGTAATACAAAATGAAAGGAAATGGGTAAAACGCTGAAGAGAGTTACAAATATTAAACACCGTTTTTGAAAAAAGCAGGAAAAACTGAAGCAAGCATTGTGGCCTGTTGCCATGGCAATATTACCTTGTCTCCATGTATGTCTTTGGCATGAAAAAAGAGATTTCGAAAAGGCTACAAAACACTGCCTGCTTTTGATGCATGCAGACATAAATGCACTCACCTGAATGTTAAATCAGCAGCTACGCTTTCCTAATGTGGTCTTTACAACTGAAACACCACGCTGAAAGAAGAAAACTTTCTCATCCTTCCGAAGACATTCACATCTAAATTCACCTCCCTTCTCTGCTCTGAGGGGCTCGTTTCCTATGTGGTCCTGGAGGACGTGGCTTTCTCATGGAGTTTCCACCTCACCGCGTGCCCCTTGCCAAGGCAGGCTGAAACTGGATCAAGATGACCCATTTCTGCCAAGGCTGCTGGACAAGCCTTGACCCTTCAGATCATGGGAATACTGATTGTGTGGAATGCCTTTCCAAATCAATCTTCCTAGCAGGAAATTGCCTTGCCTTCCCATTTTGAGGACAACACAGTACGTATTTGGGGCTTTGTGGTTCTGCTGATCATTTATTTAATAAATGTATATAAACTGCCCATCCCATATATTTGGCAGTGTGACTAACAATTAAAAACAGAATAAAAGCAGAGCAAAAACACAACCAAATTATAAATAACATAGCAGCCAAGAACTCACAACATCCCACAATCACTAAAACCAAGTTTGTTAGCAACTTGGCACATCTTAACACAGGTCATAATGATTAGACCAATGACAGTACAGTATCACAATCCTTTCTTTGCTTTTAGGAACAAAGAAAGCTCTGAAGGCCACATAGCCCTAATTTCTGGGAATGGAATAGCAATTTTAGAGAAATGCTAAATCCTTTTTTCCCCTCCATGGATGTGTGGGAATGGGGATTGTGGGTGTTTCAGCTAAATGGACATCTTTGGGAATGAGATTAATCAACTGTGTGGATGGATTAAAACCCTGCCTAGTGTGGGGTTAGTAAGTGAGACTGTGATTTATTACCCTGGTTTATTTGCATTGCATGCAAACCATGCCTTAGCACAATGGGTGAATCCAGCCAATCTTGAAGCAATAAGGATTTGGGAAGAGGAATGACTGTAACAAAGGCAAGACCATCCTGAACTACCAAGTCAAGATCAAGCGTACTAGCATTACAGAACAAGCAGTAACCTGATTGAGCCACTTGAGTTCCTGCAACATCATCCTCTAATTGTGCCCAGCAATGAAAGCACTGAAATATAGAGAAAGCTGGATAGGAAGTTCATAAAAGTAGTCTCAACTTATGACTATAACTGAGCCTGGAATTAAGGTCGTAAGTTGTTAAATGGGTCATTAAAAGGTGTGAAGGTGACCAACTCTCGGGTGCGGTGCTCATCCCCGTTTCCAAGCTGAAGAGCCAGTGTTTGTCCTAGGACACTTCCGTGGTCATTTGGCCAGCATGACTAGATGCCCATGTAATGGGTCATTACATGGGTCATTATACAAATGTGCCCAATTTTATGACCTTTTTTCAGTGGTCATTAAGTGAATACATTTTAGCCAATAGACTAAAAATGTTGAAAATTGCAGTCATGTGACTGTGAAATGCTATGAATGGCCGTCAATATGGCTGGTTGCCAAGCACCCAAAATGCAATCATGCGACTATTTGGGGGGGAGGCAGCTATCATAACTTTGTATCCAGATCATAAGTACTATTTTTTGGGTCTATCATAACTTCAAACAATTGCTAAATAATCAGTCATAAGAACTATCTGTATTATGCTGATAACAAAGGCATACAGAGTCAGTACATCCAGCTTATGGGTAATAGGGGTTCAATCTGTTAATCATTCACTTTGTAAGGTATATTGGCTAGTTTAAATCAGGCTTCCTTTTATTCATAAGTTACTTTGATTTATGCAGAAATAATTGCAATTTAAATATTTTTTACACAGAGAAGAACGGCATAATACAAAATGAAGAGAATTTTTCATCCTGGCACTATTGTATGGTAATTTAATAAAATCAGCTTTGCCACAAGTTTTAAGCAGTCTGTTTAGTTAAACTCTGAAACAAGCTCCAGTTTCTGGCTCATAGTCAAATAGTATTTCAAGGTATAACACAAATAGCATGTAAATTTGGGTTATTATTTGGTGATTCTAGCATAGTTAGATTGGTCCTGGATTGTGAGGGGGATGAGCTACAGGATAAGGCTGAGCCACACCTCTCGTGGGTGGGGAAGCAACAGAACTGAGCACATGCAAATAAAACAAGCTTTATATGTTATAGAGTTTATTGTATTTAATCACTGAGAAATTCCCCAACAACTGTGTGATGCCTTCATACCTAGAAACAAAGGTGAATTAAAAATAAGTTATTACATCAGAATCTGGATTTCTAAGTTATTAAATAAGAATGAGGACCTTAGTCAGGTCCCAATTACACAGTAAGCAAAAAACAATATGGCTTCATAGATCACAGAAATACTTCCACAAGCCTCCCTTTAACTTAGTCTGATGGATGATCTCATCTATTATGGCTTAGTGTAGTTTATGTGTGATCCAGGTAACTATAGCATGTTCAACAAATCATGCTGAACATTTAAAAAATCTAACTTTACTATTGTATGTCTCCTGTTACATCTTATTTCTATGGCTACATGTCTATTATGTATTGGTATTGTTATCAGTATTCCAAGACTTTGTTTTATTCTCACAAATTGATTGATTTTAACCCTTAAAAAATTCAATCAAGCAAGCAAAAGTTTTGAGAAAAAGTTGCCCAAGAATCCTGAAGAACAGTAGTTTTATTAAATTTATATGCTACTCATCTCATTGTTGAAGCGACTCTGAGCAGCTCCTTGAATGATAAAAACATAAATGTAAAAAATTAATTAGCAAGAATTAAATAGAGATTAAAAACCAAGAGGATGAATGGTACAAGGGTAGAATCTTTTCTCTTACCCCATTAAGAATTATGGATTCTTGTTACCTAGTATAAGATAAATTAACTGATATACATGCATGATTGTATTACTGACAAGGAGACTCAATCTCCCACTCACCATCATTTGTTGTGTGTGTATATTTATTGCTGGGATGTAAATTTTAGCTTTGCTTTGAAAAATTACCATTGCTACTTTGTCTATTACATGGAACAAAAGTTGTCAACAGAACAGGATTTAAGGTGTTTGCTATTTTGATGAGCTAGAGGAGTATTTGAACCAACTGAATGCCAAGATTGCAATCAAGAATTGAAACTCTCTGGACAATGTTTGACTACTTAATTAGAGTTAAAGTAGGCTATTTTTATTAGCGTTACTATGCTTGTTGTTTTATTAATTTGTTGATGGTGATTCACTGAACTTCTGTACATAGTTTAATGTGGTTTAAATTCTGCATCCTCCCACCCCATAAGGAGAAACTATCCTTTCATGTGAAATTAAAAAGTGAGATTCAAGAGGAATGGAGGCAATGATCAGCTACTGGCAGTTGAAAAGAAATGTGCATCATTTCTTTGTTTAAATTCATGCTGTTTGTCTTCATGTTTTGCTGATGGTCTTTACATTCCTTCTTCAAGATCAACTTTGTGGTCCACTACAAGAATAAGCAATACAGTGGTGCCTTACAGGACGAGTAACTCACAAGGCGAGAAACCCGCAGGACAAGCAAAAAATTTAATCAGAAAATATTCCGCTAGACGA
>JANHZU010001480.1:322540-333408 GCA_032468055.1 Acrochordus granulatus | reverse complement strand
TTCTTCGATGCTCAGCCTTCCTTATGGTCCAGCTCTCACAGCCATACATTACGACTGGGAAAACCATAGCCTTGACTGTGCGGACCTTTGTTGGCAAGGTGATGTCTCTGCTTCTTAATGTGCTGCCTAAGTTTGCCACAGCTTGCTTCCCAAGGAGCAAGCATCTTTTGATTTCATGGCTACAGTGATCTCAGTGAAGAAATAGGCCTATTTAACATTATCCTCTGGGGAAGAATTCTACACATTTAAATATAAGATATTCTAGTTTTGATTCTGCAGGTAGTCCTTGGGTTACAACCACAGTTGGGATCTGAATTTCTATTACTAAGCAATGTGGTCAGAAAGGGCAACATCATGTGACTATTTCACTTAGTGTCATACATTCTAGCAGTGCCAGTTGCTGTCATTAAGCAAGGATTGCGCTGGTTGTTAAATGAGGATCTGACATGATCTGATTTCTGACTTCCTTCCAACTATCCATTGACTTTGTTTGTGGAAAGGTGGAGGGAATATCAGGAATTGTGATCCTGTGACGGTGAGGATACTGTGACAGCCAGATCTCCAAGAATGGGTCATAAGTACCATTTATTCAGCGCACTCATAATTTGAACAAATGGTTCTAAATTGAGGACTGCCTATACATGCTTTTGTGGACAAACTAGACAGTATTGCAACACCATAATGCTCGATTCAGAGAGATATGGTGAAAGAGAAGCCTTCAAAAATTACAGTGACCTACATATATTATTATCAACTGACTATCAAAAAAAAATTAGGAAATATTTTTATCTGCCAAAACTGATTAGCAGAGACTGTAATTGTTTCCAGGGGTCTAACTTAACTTAATGAGGCTTTATTTTATCACTGCTTGATAATGATGATTTATTTCTCCCCAGAAAACCAAGGTGAAATAGCACGGTCCATTTGCAAAATTGGCTAGCCTGGGTTATCGATTTCGGTGTGATTTATCTGAAGCATTTCTTTCAGCTCGATCAGTTTCAGGATGCTCAGTAAACAGCCACCAAATGGAACGGTTGTGACGAAAAGCAGACTTTGCGACCTTTGCGACCTTTCTCAGCCTAGTGTTTTCCTGATGTCTTCGGGTGACAATTGCAAATAACGTTACAGCGCCTGCTCGCACACTCTATAGCATAAGGATATGGTGGGTGCGAGACTAGACGGCAAGTTTTGTGTCTGGCTCTAGGCATCCAACTCAGCCAAGCTACCCCTGCAATTGTTTGCTTGGACAAACAAGCTTAACTCAGCTGTGACTCTTGTTATCGGAAAGCAGTCCCTGATATCAACAGGGGTTATATGAAAGGTCAAGATCTTGCACATACTTCAGCTATAAGCTTACAATGGGCAGTGCTTCATTTTTCATTGTCTAAGTCTACAGAATCGGAAGCCTCAGACTAAACCCTAAATGCATCTGAATGCCTGCCTTTTTAAAAGATCCACATCTCGTTCAGCTGTTTGCTTCGTCCCTTTTCCTTGTACATTTGATCCACATCCTGTGCAAAGTTCTTCACTTCTCTGCTTGTTTGACAGTAACAGCAGGTAAACTTCTGTGCTTTTGACACCAAAGCAATCAAATTAAAGCTAAACGTATCTGATTTGGAAGATGTCTCCTCAAGACTGCAATGTGGAAAAGTGCTCGGTGTAGTATCAGTTTAATACAGGGATTTACAGACTTGAACTGCTTGCCGAAAAAATGAAGAAGAAAAAAGACCAGCTTCTTAGTGGGTCAGACCAAATGTTGAATTTTTGAGTGGACTGTCTGCAGAGTGCATGAAAGCAAATGCTAAAAAAATGAGAGCTACAAAAAAAAATGCTAATGTTACTTAGTCATTTTAATTACTTTACTTTAGATTATTAGTAACCTTAAATTACTTAGAATATTACTTAGTGGTGAATGGCTCTGATAGGCTGTTTTCAAAAATTATATTGGCAATTTTCTTTCCATCTTTCTTTGCTGGCTTTTTCTTTAAAAGGGGGATTCTACCCCCTTTCACTTACATACAGTCCTAAATCAGTTTTTCTTTCCTTTTTCTTTTTTCTCAACACCAAATAAATTCATTGAAAACTCAAAGAAAAGGAGAAACTGATTTAGGACTATTTATAAATGAAAAGGGAGTATAAAGTATAAAAGCAAATAAAAGTTCTTGAAATCTAGAAACTTCCTTCAGAAGAGTTATGGAGTAAACTTAGAGAATGCCTTATCATAGACATAGTATATTGGTGAATATCAGCTGAAGTGTATTTTTTAAAAGCATTTTCTGTCAATGACTGGCCTTTTTCAGAAGCAATTTGCCATAGGTTGCTAATTTCATAATGGATGGGAGAAATGACAGCATTGGTCTGGCCACAGATGGAAAAATGATGATAAAGTAGATTAAGCTTTCTACTGATTCGCTGGTGCTTTTGTTCCTATTTGTGGAAACAGTCCAGTTGTTTTCACATGAAGAACTGAGATACTTTAGTTAAAATTATACTCAGGACATTTGATTCTGTTAGGAGATTTCGGTCCCATTTCAAAGACAGTGAGTGGGTAGCCGTAATGGGGTTGATAGTGAAGCAATGCAAGATGCAGAGTTTGGAAACACAGAAAGGAAATGTAATGGCTCAACTTCCAATAGGTTGTGACTGTAACTCCATTGGGAACAAATACATAGAAAGTTCCCCAAGGATCTCCTCAAGCATGTGGACATGGGAGCCACTAGATGTCAGCCTGCAATTACTATCATCCGCTACCTTCAATGAGAGTTGTAGTCCAACATGTAGAGGTTCCATTTCTCCTTGAGAGGCAGGATGGAGGTTGATCTTGTTATGCATAGAACAATCTGCATTTTTGAAGTGGCAAAATCCAGCAGAAAACTGAACCTTGGGCCTCTTTCTCTGGAATTCTAAGATAAGGTAGAACATCTACTGACTTTGGAGGTGGTTGAGGTGCAGTTTGTTCTCTACACACTTTTCTTCAAGTGAGGAGCAGGATAATCATCAGCAAAGCTTTTCTTGGATTCTACCATGCAATCGGAGGAATTATTTTAAATATTCCAGGCACACACTAAGCAGTCATGACATACTGCTTCAGAGAAGTTCCTTCTGTATGTGGGGAAAAATGCAACATCCCTACTTTTTCTGTTATGCAACATTAATATTTTTTTCAAGAAACGGAGCAAGACCCAAAGCTGTGGAGCTGGAATTATCAACAGAAATATAGAAAATGATGTATTCCATCATGTTTGTCCACCGATTTCAGGATTGTCTCCTTCATTATTAGTGATGCTCCAAAATCTAGGGTACAGTAGATAGTATCCTTTCTTACCATCTTACATTTGCTTTCTGACGCCCTTTCAACTGATGAACCAAGACTATCTTCATGTGAAGTGTTGTTCTGTTACTCAGTTGTGAACTTGGAGGCTACAACCTTTGGATACTGCAAAGACCAAAAAGGCAGGTCAGCTCTGTGCAATCTTAATTCCTTTTTCTGCTAGGATATTCTCAGTCTTTAGCCATCTCCACTGCACTGTCCGATACAGCTGACGCTCTTCAACTGCCACACTACCACCATTGTGATCCCTGCTATTCCCCATGGTCTAAAAAGGCACTCGCTGATTTCTGTAATTGAATTGCGGTGAAGTTTTAGATCACCCTTCCATTGTTAACTTCAGTGTAACTTTTTTCTCTCAGGACTCCGTCCCATTTTTAAAAAATACAGAAAATCCCAAAATAGCTTTTGTTATATTTATAACATTGATCATGATAAAAATCGGCACATTCACTGCTGCACCACTTCTCATGATTGTTCCATGGGATTTTAACACTGTATTATTTTTCAACATAGACTGGAAAAGAATTGTGATCTTGCGGACCCCTGAGAAGACCCCAAGGGATCCTCAGACCACACTTTGAAAAACTCTGTGATAAAGCACAAAGCTTTGCTGTTCTTTTAGAAGAATAACAAAGCAGTTTCCCACACTCAGATTTGTCATCCAGGCCACGACAATGCAAAATGGGAGGTGTAAAACTCCCCTGAGAGTTATTCCCAGGGCCAATTGGATGTCTTCCTTTAATTAAAAGGGTCGCTTGTATGGCAAATGGCAGGTGATTAGAATTGGCTGGCTGTTAATGGGCTGCTGGTGAAACAGCCCCATCCAATCTGGGAGGGAGATCCAGAAAGAAGGGAAAAAAGACAAATGCGTAACAACCCCCAAAAGGGAAATATGAGCTGCCGGAACAGTCTACAGATCGATCGCTGCGCATCCTCCCCAATGATACCACCAGACGATTTTGCCTGCTAGCTCTCCACAACAGCTAAGCAACCAAGACAGCTGATTCTTGCATGGCAAGCGGTAGATGAGGGTCACCCAGCCTCCTGCCCACCCCACCCACTCACTGGGCGGCTGAGTAATGTGTCTCAACGGAGACTTCTTACGTTGTCCTTCTGGATGCAACTTTCGTTTGATGCTGCATGCGACTTACAACCACTTGATTTAGTGTTCGTCCAATGTTACAATGGCACTGAAAAAAGTGACTTATGATCAGTCCTTACACGGATGACTGTTGCTGCATCTCCACAGTTACACACAGTGCGCTTGCCCAACTGACATGTATTTGCAATGGATGCAGCGTCCCAGGGTCACAGGATTGCTGTTTGCAACCTTCCCAGCCAGCTTCTGAGAAGCAAAGTGATTGGGGAAGCCGGATTCACTTAAGCACCACTTGATTCACTTAACAACTGCAGTCATTTGCTTATCAACTGTGGCAGAAGAGTTTGTAAAATTGGGCTTGACTCACTTTAATAATTGCCTTGCTTAGCAACAAAAATACCGCCCCCCGTTGTAGTCGTCAGCCTAGGACTACCCTGTATTGGGCTCAGTTCCCACACTGGGCTAAGCCATGTTTCATTATGACTTGATAACTAAGTCACAATTGTTAGGTCCACACATCATTCTAAGCCAGGGTTTTTCAACGTTGGCATCTTTCAAGACGTGTGGACTTCAGTTCCCAGAATTCCCCAGCCACTATGGATTCTGGGAGGTGAAGCCCACACATCTTAAAGGTGCCAAGGTTGAGAAACACCGTTCTAAGCCTGTAATTTATAAGCCATCATAACTTGGCTCACACAATGCACAAAAATCAGAGCCAAACAGACGAATTCTAGTTTAAAATGCTTGTGGACCCAGCCACTAATTCCTGAACTGGTCTTGAAAGTTTAATTCAAATATAAAGGCTGCATGAGATGCCGCCATCTTCACCATAAATACAGTTTGCTGGGGTGTCTCGGTGTCCCCCTCCCGCCTGAAGACTGAGGAAAACCCGCTGAGCTGCAGGGTGTTCGAGCAGATCATCGAGGATGGAAGCTCTCTGCGCTCTGGGAGGGAACATTCTTGGAAACCCGGCGAGGCAGCACCTGGGCCTCGGACACCCTAAAACAGCATCCAGGAACACGGCGACGGCTTCGGCTAAGCCAGATAAGGACTCAAGCACTCAGCCATTTTTTTTGCAAGCGGAGTTGATTTTAAAGACTCTCTCGCCCATTTAAAACCTCCAGCCTCCCCTTACTCAAAAACTGGACCTATTTTTCCCACAGCAGGCAATTTAATGGTCGTCGCTGTCACTTTTGCCGCTCTGAGCCTCCACCCACCAGCGGAGACATTGGCTGCTGGGACCCAGAAAGAGGCAGAAGGAGAAGGAGCTTCCTCTCACCGGGGAGCGTCTGAGCCGAACGCTGCAGCTCTCTTTTGAAAAACCCAGTCGATTGTGTCCAGTTCTTGGAAACCGCCTGGACAAGGCCCTGCGGCCTTCTTGGCAAGATTTTTCAGGAGCGGCTGACCGTTGCTTCCTTCCTGGAGCTGAGAGAAAATGACCGGCCCAAGGTGGCCTAGCCGGCTCGGTGCCCAGGGCGGCATTAGGATTCACGGCCTCCCAGTTTCTAGCCTGGTGCCTTAATTCCTGCACCAGCCCGGCTGTCTGCACCCTAAATGCGAACAGGGACGGCCTGGGCGGACTCTTCCTGGCCACGCACCTGCCGTCCCCGCTCCTCTGCGCCACAGCTGCACGGGGTCTCTCGCTGTCACGCCGCCACTGCTCTGCGGCCGTGCGTGGCCTGTCCTGACTGGCAGGAGTGTGTTGATGGGAAGCGAAGGGCTCTGGTTTCCACACTGCGTGGTTCGTTTACTCCTAACCGCCGTCACGAGAGCAGAGTTTTGGAGCAGCGAGGGAGGTGAGAGAACGGGTCGTCCTCGCCAAGCTGAAAAACCTGCCAGATCCATCTCCAGGGAAACCGAGTAAATAACAAGCAGGGAAAACCGGTTCCATATGGCGAGGCAGCCTTGACTTTCTTGCTGCTCGCCCTCCGACGTCAAGCCCAACGGGGGAGGCGTATTTCTATGCAGGGAGCGCCAGCGGTGCTCGCCAGGACGGTAGCACAACCTTCCGGTCGCAAGCCAAGCGCGCTGCGCTGCAAGGGGACGGCTCGGGGTTTCTGTTTCCCCCCTTCACAGCTGAGGAGCCGGTCTGGAAGTCCTCTCAGCTGAAGTCACTGAGCAAAACTCCCGACTGACAGATTCGGATGTGGGCCAGTGGCGCGCGCGCGCGCGTGACGAATTGTGGCGCGGCAGAGGACCCTCCGCAGCCAGCCAAAGTACTCCTTCCATTTGCCTGTCTTTTCCCCCTCTTACTCACCATTAATCAGCAGATTAATGCCGCTGAATAAAATCGGTTGGTGGTTAGTTCGGCCTCATTTTTTTTTCCGCAGCAACAGATGAACCTGGCCGGCTTTCGGGAACCGGAGGGCTTTGGGGATCGTATTCTTTAAATCTGTGGAAAACATTCTGCAAATTCTGGGAACTTGCACGTGCCTGCTGGTATTTGTCTTGGGCATGGCAGCATATGGCCTTTGTAAGTACAGACGGTGCTTGATTTACAGCCACAACAAAGGCCAGAATTTCTGTCGCTGAACGAGGCCTGTTGTTAGTGAATTGCACCTGATTTTACGACCTTTTTGCCACCATTGCGAAGCAAATTACTGCAATTAAGTGAATCATACAAATCTGGCTTTCTCCCATTGACTTTGCTTACCGGAAGCCAGCTGGAAAGGTGGTAAATGGCGATCACATGATCTGAGGATGCCGCAACGGTCGTAAATTCATGCTGGTTGCCAAGTGCCCAAATTCCGATCACCTGACCATGGGGATGCTGCAACGGTTGTAAGTGTGAAGACCGGCTGTAACTTTTTTTAAAGCTGTTGTCATTTCGGTCCCTACATGAGTGGTCGTAAGTTGAGGACTACCTGTAGATCCCGAGAACAGGGAAAGAGAAACAGACTGAGATTCCAATAATCAAAGGAATTAAGTGAGTCCAAGCTGGTATGAACAAATGGCAAACCATGGAGCTGGTAAGTCGTCACTCAGCCGTTGCACCCTTTGTATCCATCTGCTGCCCTTCTTGGGACCAGCCAGATTGCTGCACCCGCAACACCTCATCGCCCTCTGGGTGTCCCTCTGAGAGGGGAGCGCCGTCATCACTATTTGGTCCTGAGGATTCCTTTCACTCAATGCTTGTAGGGTAATCGGTGGGGCTATGGGAGGGGGGAAAGCCCCACTGAATATCCATGTCTAAATGCTCAACATTTTTCCTTCCCTTTGCCCGCTAATAGGGCTGGCCCTATGTTAGTCTTCACTAGATTTATGTTATTTTTATCCCATCTTGGTTAATCGCAACAAAGTTTAAAAAACAGGCATCTGGATTGGATTTTTCTCAAGTCGAAGACGTTTCACCTTTAATCCAAAAGGCTTTCTCAATTCTCCTAATATTGTCCTCCTAATATTGACCTCATCTGTACCCGCCCCCAGCCCATATCCTTAAAGTCGTATTCCCCCCTTTACTCTGATACAGGCTTTGCCATCAATACTATCAGATGCAAACTTGTAGACCGTTCTGTTGGTGGTGCAAAGAGATGACCTTTGGAAGATGGGATCAGCTCAGCACCCATTAGCCAATTCGGTTTGGTCTGGGCATGATTCCTCTGCAATCCTTTAACACCATCTTCCAGAATATTCTGCACTGGGCAGCAAGCAATTCCAGTTCTTTCAGGCTGGGTTCTCTCCCTGTACTTGTCAAGTCTCTAAGCCTGATCTTCTAGGATCATCTGAACAGCATCTGACCAATGATAGTAATAGAAGTTGGGGCTGCAAGGTGAAATGACAGGAAGAGAACTGATTCTTTGTTACTTCATGAAACAATGCTCTTTGTGCCTGTTAAGATTGCTTTTGAAAATGTGTTTAGCAGTCTTTTTTAATAGCATTGAAGTTGTACCAAAACTTTCTGTTTGGTAACATGTTTTAGAGTAAGTGAGGTGAAGGGGTATCACCCAAGGATTGAGAGAAATGCATATGTGATCAGATTGAGTTTTCCAATTTCTGCAGAAATGAAAATGTTACCAATATACAGAATTTAACTAATAAGACACTGCCATTTATGAATTTCTGTTTGTATTTTGTTGAATAATTTGTACTTTTGGGAAAGGGGAAATGTTTGCCCAATGCTATTAAGCTTAATTTTCACAAGTACAGAGTTGGTAATTTGAGGAATCTCACATTCAATCATACAGGAGCTTCAGATACAGTAGATAACCAGGGGCCCTCTGGAATTCATAGATTATGACTTCTACAGTCCTTTTCCTATACCACCCCCCTTCTCAAGAGGAACTGGAGCATTTGCCTTAGTAGTTAATTATTCCATAGCTGTAATTTATGTATTGTGAAAGTCAGTGGAGGTCAGAACTTCCTTCCCCGTAATATTATATGGATAAAGATTTACCCACAACACTGCATATGTAGGACTTCAATCCAGGAGCCCATTCTAGGTCATGTTTGTAATGTACTTTTGCTTGCAACTTATTGAATGGGTGAATGATACTTCTGTTCAGTATTCAAGATCAAAGTAACTTGAATGTAGTCTCTGGGAAAGTTTGGTAGACTTCTATTCAGCCCAGCTAATCCTGGGGATCTTTCAGTTCCAGGTATATGCCATGCTGTGGAAATGTGGTGATCCGAGACCCCCATCCTATCAGCAGTCTTGATTGGGATCTCAGTGGTCAGCACAGCCGGACATTTATCAGCTTTACAGGACCTTTCATCAACAAACGGAAGGAGTATTCAGAGAGGAGGATCATTGGGTGAGCTGACATGGCTTGCAGGAAGATGATTTCATGATAGAGGGAAAATGTAAACACTTGTCTCAAATATAATTTTGTATGACCCACACCAGCATCATTTGCTTTGCTAATAATAAATAATACAGAACTCTAAATTTGTGAGGCTAGTCCAAAACAACTGAAGAGGACCTATTTCTAATGTAAGGGATCAAAAAATAAAGCAAGACCTGTGGTATACAAGCTAAGATCTGCCTATCTGCCTTAGGCTAAAATCTGCCTAATCTTTCCCACAAGGACCAAAAAAATCTTACAGGAAGCTAAAGCAATACATAAATCAGTAAAATCTTGAGGAAGCTGCAGGCTGATTGCTTCAACATAACAATACCATCAACCCCCTTGTGCTTTCCAAAAGATATTGTCTTCTCAAAGATATGCAGAGCTGGGTGTATACAATCAAGAGCCAGAGAAAGAAAATTTTTTGAAAGAACTGTTACGTGCATATTTATCTGGACATTTTATCAGTTTGGATTATGTAAACATGATTAATTAACTTTAATTGTTCTGCCCAACTCATGGGAGGAAGAATTAACCTGCACAGTCCTTTGGTTATTCTTCCCTGTTTTCTAACATTTGGAATCTATAGATAACATATAATCATTGCATGTGTGTCCAGTAGCCCTTTATAGAATTATATCCATGAATGTGTCTATTCTCCATGTACCATACATCCATCTGCAGCAATGATGAATGTCTTATTTACAAAAAGATAGCTGAACTTTGTTTACAACTGATAGCTGATTTGGAAAGCTGGGTTTTCTGTGTTATTTCTTTATTACTAAGGCTTCTGTACTGTTGCAGTCATACCCAAGATTGTGAGTTCCTTTGCTACAGCTCTTGTGCAGTTTTATGAACAGGAAAAATATTTGGGAGTATTTGCTGATTTGAAAGAGAGCCCCAATTGCTTTCTCTCCTTCCAGTATCCTCCTCCTGAACCATTTTCTTCTCCATCCTCTTTATTTGTAGTTACTCTATGCAAGAAATGTATGGTGTTGTAGCTAATGTGGATGAATATAAGGAATTTGTTCCATGGTGTAAGAAATCAACTGTGGTGTCTAAGCGAGCAGGTCATGTGAAGGCCCAGCTAGAAGTTGGATTCCCTCCGGTTGTGGAACGTTATACCTCTATTGTGACATTGGTCCAACCCCATTTGGTGAAGGTGCGTTGTATATCTGTGATATTTCAGTGTTGCAATAACAACATATCAACAATTCATATACATATCAGCATTGTATAATTAATAGTTTGTCCTGGTGCCTCAGATAATTTGGAGGGAGGTTTGATTAACATGGTGGCACTGGTGTTGACAGAACATTTTATAGAAAGTGAAAATATCAGAAGTGCTGAACAGGAAGTCCTTTGCTATAAGCATGACTTGTGAAGCCACATACACATGAGGCAGACATGAGGTATCTGTTTCATATCAGGCTGTTAAGTATCTTTATCCAGAGTTGCTGTTACAGTGGTGCCTCACAAGATGAGATTAATCTGTTCTGGAAGAACATTTAGCGCAAAATGCTCGTAAAGAGAAACCCAGTTTCCCATAGGAAACATAATAGGATAATCCGTTCCACGCCCCCAAAAATATTCACCAAAAAATAATTTTCAATGGAATTTGAGCTAGAAATGATTGTCCCTAACATCTGAAACA
>JANHZU010001480.1:292923-314331 GCA_032468055.1 Acrochordus granulatus | reverse complement strand
TCAATACAGGGCTTCTCATCCCAAAGGCATTATCTCTGTCTGATGTCTTTTCTTTCCATGAAAGCCCATCACGACAGGGAGTCCCACACCAATGACCTGAAAAAAAGGGGGCCCCTTTCATGGCCAGTTAGGGCAACAAGCTCAATCTTGCCAACCAGTGCCACAGAACGCCAATACTTTTTGCTTGCACTTTCTGTAACTGGCACTGCCTGGTGTCAAGAAGGAAGTAAATAACTGCTCGTCACATGACGTAGCATCTGCCTATTTGCATGTATTTGGCATTATTTCTTCATTTGGGTTTTCAGTGAATTTTCCCATAAATATGCAATCCTCCACAGATTCATCCTTGAGAGAGGAAGTGTTCCTGGTGTCATTTAGAGAGGCCTTGGTGTGACCTCTCCTCAAGAGGCTAATGCTGGACCCCACTATTCTGGATATTTTTTCCAGTGTCCCACTTCCATTTTTTAGGGAAGGTGGTTGCACTGCAGCTCCAGACAATGAGACAAATTATCTGGGCAACAAACAAAAACAGAATACATAAGTCAACAAAGTTAGAATAATCAGGCAAGGTCCAGATCAAAACTCCCTGATCATATGACCCACATGGACATCAGGACTCCACTCACATTTCAGGGGCAAAAGTGCCTTTGGAAAAGTCAGAAGGGCTGGGGCCATCTGAATCTTGGTAGGGACAAGGAGTGGGGAAGGTATGATACCATGACAGAGAAGGCATGCTTCCTAGATCATATCAGGTGACATTGCTTCATCATGCCAACCCTGCCAGATCTGGTGGGACAAGCAGAAACCACTAGGGACAGGTGGTTCTACAAGTAGCCTGGCCTTGTGCCATAGAAGGCCTTAAAGGTGACAACAAGCACCATGGATTCTACCCTGGGAGCCAATGCAGCTCACAAAGAGTGATATTACATGGACATACTTGATGCCCCAATATTGCACATACATGCTGCTGCATTCTGGATTAGCTGAAGCTCTTCATGTATATGTAGAGCCTTTTGCAATAGTCCAGTTGGGCAGTGACTAGGAGTGGGAATGTGAGCAGTGCCTCCCAATCTAAGAACAGGCACACAAGATGTGTTTGTGCAAAGACTGATGAGTGATAGATGGCAGCAAAGAGGTCAAAATATCAGCCTCTCTTTCCTGCCATTTTCTGGAGCCATCTTTCTCACTCTTAGCGACTTTAAGATGGATGGGCATCAACTCTTGGGTATCCCAACCAGCCATGGAAGGAATTCTGGAAATTGAAGTCCCTCCATCTTAAAGTTGCTAAGATTGAGAAGCACTCTTCTGGAGACACTGCTTGATGTAGCCAAAAAAAAAAAAGCCAGATTGGTTGAACATTCCTGCTATTGTTTTGTTCCAACTCCTCACTTTACTCTGCCAAAAATATGACTGGATTTGTATCACCCATTTGAATCTAACATGGGGCCAGAATATAACTTCTCCAGCCACCTAACAATCCAGCTTCTGTTCATCGCCTCACATTCATAAATGGTTCAGATATTACAAAGCACTGACCAGAAGTTTAATTTTTCTTTCAGTTTTTTTTCTTTTAGGGACTGGAAGGAGATTTGCTCTGGAGAAAAGAAAATTCAATCACATTGCATTCAATGCAGGTGAAGCAATTTATTCATCATTGGAACAGAAGAGAAAAAGCAGATTTTTTTCCAGTCAGCACTAACCTCCCTTGACAGCAGAATTCAACCCTAACTGTGAACTGTTCAGAAATCCCTGGATTTTTTAGAAGACTACACAGACAATACATCGGGGAGAAGACGGCATCTTTTGGAATGCCTTCCAGGGATGGGATCCATCTCTTAATTCGGCATGGTGCCTTGCTACATTGCCCCCCCCCCGTTGAGTAAGAAAGAGGAAAGGCATTCTGCACAGAAATTTCCTGCCGCCAAGCAAAAGGAAGAATATTTACTATAGCACTTTCAGAGCGATAAGCCATCTTTTCTCAATGTTTGTTTTTCCACTTCAGCTGGAGCCTTAAACAAAACGAGTTGTTGTTTTATAGACGCCACTAGTAGCGTGCGGTGGAGTCATCCAGCTTGGGCCTTTCTTCTTCCCACGTGATTAATGGCTGCATGATCCAGTTCCAAACTGGCCAAAGAGACCGGCTGGGGCTTCCCCAGTTGTTCACAATGCAGGGATATATAAATCACAGAAGAATTAACAAAGAATTAACATCAGGATTGAACACTTTTGGGGAGAGCATTTCTTTTCTGCCTAAACAGAAAGCATCTCCATCACTGTTAGCAGACATTAGCTCCTTTCATTATGAGAGAATTCTTTACTTAGAAATACCACCCTTGGCAGGGATATTTATTTCAGAATTGCAGAATTTTACATAGGAGATCCAACCCGGGAGGGAACTGGGAAATCTACTGAAGAAACGTAAGATGTTTTAAGAGATAATTCAGATCCCTCAGTCAAGATATCCCAAACTCTACCCCCACCGTGGGTTGGACTACAATTGGTTACACTCACACAGTAAAGAGAATAACTCCCAGGCTATCTACATATCAGTTTCCCCAAGGAGCGCCTGCAGCTGTTATGTGGGCAATCTGGAATGTCACAGTTTTGATTGCCATGTGAAACAAATGCGTCTCCAAAGCAAAGCCAAAATCTACCCGGATAGCAAATATCTACATCTATTACTTGCAGCTAGAGACCACTGAGTAAATTTCAAGGACATCCTCTTTCTCTGAATCAGGGGTGGGCAACTTTATCATCCAAGCATCACTATCTTTCCCCTTCCCAGAGAACAGCAGTGGAGGTGGGGGCAACATTGCTAAATTATGGCTCTTTTACAATTTCTTCATTCAAATGTGTGTGTTCATTTGGCCAGAAATTTAAGAATTTAAGTGCTATTTTGCCTAAAAAAACAAAACATTTAGCTCCTGAAATGGACAATTTACTATCAAATGTTGGTGGTACATTCTTGGATTGGGGGGATTTAGGCAAACGTGCGTTTAGGGGCTATGGGATACAAAGTGGTTAGCTCTAGATAAGAGGTGTCCAACCCTGGCAAATTTAAGAGATGTGGACTTCAATTCCAAATCCACACTTCCTAAAATTGCCAAGGTTGGACACCCCTGATCCAGATATTCAATAGTTTTGAGCTTATCAACAACATTTTGTAGGGAAAGAAGAAGAGATGGTCAAGGGTGAAAGCAGGGTGGCTCTGGGATGGGGTAGGCTTGGTCCTGTCCTGTGAGGCTCCACCTTTACTTCCAAATATTCCCATTTTCTCCATTCTCATGGAACTTGTGCAGGTGATCAGCATACCTGGAAGAAGCAGGTTGAAGTTTGCATCAGCACATGCAGTACATTGTGTCACTAAGATGTATAGCATGTTTTCCTGGACTGAAGGGGATTAAGGCAGTTCACCCAACTAACTAACCAGGGATAAGCCAGTAAACATGATGCTGAATTGGTTCTGCCTTGAATCCATGGCTCAGTTGCTTCCAAGGGGCGGGTGCCATGAACTCCCAAACTGTAGATCCAAAGCAGAAGCAAAAGATAAAGCAATCTTGGCTTTTGATGCTTAGCCAAAAAAAGAGAGGAAATGTATAAACAAATTAGCAAACAACCAACTTATCTTTAGATGCCAGTTCACATCATACGTGGGTGGGAAATCAGAGCAACCATGTGGTTGGCTGACTCAGCGAGGGGCAAGATTGTGGACAGTACAGAAAAATACTTGCGGCAGTTGCTGCTTCAGAGTGTACAGTTAAAATGCTGCATCCCCTTTTTCAAAAGAAAAGGCAGCTTTGGCAAAGCAGTTGGCTTTAAAAATGTACGCTCTGGTTGGCCTGGGATGATTCTTTTGGCACCTACTTTTTAGCACAGTAGGCTGAACAGTCTCTTCCCACACTCTCGCTCCAAGCTATCTTGTAGAGAACCTGGAAAACCAAAGACAGTCCATTAATGACTGGAGTTCTGCGCTTCTCCCACTAGGTCTTCGGGTTGACTCCAGTCTAAATGCTGAATTCACAGGGTCCGCAATGCCCGGGATGCTGGAGAAAAGGGCCCTTAGCTTCCTCAGCTGCCTTTCCTGGTTGTTGTAGAGAACCCTTTACCTTGTAGTTCAGTTCTTGGATCGGGAAAAATGAAAGCAAAATGAAAACAAACCAACTTGTGTTTAGTGACTGTTTGAAGTTACAACAGCACTTAAAAAAGTGACAATCAGTTGTTGTATATACAACTGTTGCAGCATCCCTATGATCATTCGTTCAAAATTTGGGCACTTGGCAATCGGCATGTATTTATGACAGTTGCAGTGTCCCAGTTCACGTGGTCACCATTTGCGACCTTCCAGACAGCTTCCAACAAGAAAGTCATGGGGGAAGCCAGATTTGCTTAACGACAGTGTGATTGACTTCATAACTGCAGTGATTCCCTTAACAGCTGTGGCAAAACTCCTAAAATCAGGTATGACTCACTTAAAATCAGGTGCAATTCAGGATGAATTGCAACTTCTTGCTTAGCAACAGAAATTTTAGTCCCAATTATGGTCGTAAATTGAGGACTATCTGTAGTTTTCTCTCAATAATGGTCCTGTGAGGTAGGTGGGGCTGAGAACTTGCCTGGCTAAGGATAAAGCTCAGCAGCTCATCGCTTCAACACAATTATCATAGATTGATCACATAAAAATAGGCAAATTGTTATGACTTAGGTAAATGCCCCGCATTAAAAGGAAAGCACCCTTCGCATTGACTTTCAGGGGTCGTATTTTTCAGAATGACAGTTTATGTCCTGTATCAACCATTCTAGACAACCCATTATGGTAGGATTAACACAGAACAGCTTTCCTCTGCCTGGTGCCCTTCATGTGTGCTAGGTAGGGATGGGAGGTATAGTCTGTCAGGCTGGCTGGGATAAAGGAACTTGACAGCTGGGATAATGGAAAGCCTCACTGGCGTAGAGAAGGATGAAATAAGAGGAGAAGGTCAGTGCTGGCCTCCAAAATCAGCACAAACAAGTTGTAAACATAGCTTAATGCAGCCAGAAAGCCAAATCTCATATACAGTAATCTTCTGTTTTTGTACATGACATTTTGACCATGCTTACTTCTTCATTTTTACAATGTTTCTAATTTTTGTAAAAATATTTTGGATGCTCAGAATATAATATTTCTTTATTAGGTTTCTTTTCCTCTAGGAGCTCAAGATGGCTTACATGAAGATTTCCCTTCATTGTGAGCTGACTGACTCACAATGATTGGTCCAAAATGACTGACTGGTCCAAAATGCTTCCATGGCTATGGATAGTTCTGTCCTCGATGAACATTATAACCACTAGACCACTTGGCTCCTTCCACCAAGTTGTTTCTTCCTGAAAAGACTCTAGTGCTCTGCTTGAAGACCAGCAAGACCATGTTCAAAGCTGGCCAGATATTTTGAACCAAACAGTCAACCTCTTTCAAGTCACTGGATTCTCTGGAGGTTGAGTCACGGCAACCGGACTTCTTTTCTTGCTGGTTAGAAACGTTTTGCTGCTTATCCAAGTAGCTTCTTCAGTCTGAACATGAAGAAAAAGAAGCTGCTTGGGTGAGCAGCAAAACGTTTCTAACCAACAAGAAAACAAGTCCGGTTGCTGTGACTCAGCCTCCAGACAACTCTTCCTGGATGACTGAGAATCTTCATCGACATATTTCATTGGATTGCTGGGAGGATGAAGTAGAGGGGCAGGGAGAAGAGATGAAGGGGAAGAAAGCAAGTACATTGCCTTGAATTCCTTGCAGGAAAAAAAAGATAAAAATGAAAATACTGTACATCAAAATTAATATTTTAATATTGTTCAGTAAGAGCCAGTGTGGTCTAGGGCTTATGTGATTTGACTAAAACGTATTCCAGTTCATCTCTAGCCATGGGGTGTCTTTGGACAAGTCACTCTCAACACATTCCTTTAGTTCAACAGTTTTGCCTCTTAAAACAGAACTGTTGATGTTTGGAATTCAGGATTAGCTGAGACAGGGTAAGCAATAAAAATAAAAATGACCAAGACCAAATCAAATCCAAACAAATCCTAGCAAAGGAGATCTTATACCTTAAAGTGTCAAGATCCTTTTACATTTTGTACTAGCCTGTCAACTACTTGGATTACTCAAGAAGACTCTCATATTTAGGGACATCTACCAAGTGGCTGAAGATGATTTGGTCCAAACAACTACAAGTGATAGAAAATCAGCTCTTTGAACTGACCTCTGAAATTGGCCAGCTGCCCATCTGTGCATACTGTAGAAAGTGATCTATTCAGCCCTTCAGTTGTTTTCATTGAGCAGTCTGGTTCCTATTATTTGGCCTTTAGGAATGTTTCCTGTCTTCTAGGGAAGCTCAGGATAACCAACTTTTTCTAGACTGCAAAATGGGAAGAAGGGTGGGATTCCCTCCTAGGACTGAGAGTAGGCTCCATCTCTACGCCTAAACCTTTCCATCAAAGAACAGGCATCAGCAAGACTCCCTCTGCAGCAATTGGTGCTTGTGGCTCAAATATTACTCAGAGTTGACCAAGGATTGAAATGTTTAGCTGATCAGCCTGTATGCATATGTGTCTATGTGTATGAGCAAAATAAAGGAAAAAGGGCATTATTTAATCAGACAGCAGAGACACACTTTTAAAAGCAACTTTGAGGAAACTTGCTTAGCTATGCATGGAATATATAATACATGTTGTTAGTCATGTGTGAATTAAAGAGGAATCTTAATTTGTACTATTGCTGTGTTTGACTTTAGTGAATGTTTGGGGTAGAGAGAAGAACTAGGTTAGGAAAAATAAAGGACATTTTCTCTTTAACCCTGCTGAACCTGTGGCTGATGCTTCTTGCAGATCAGCTACTCTCAGCATACTTCACTCCACTCCAACTATTTGGGACAATTGCTATTCAGTATGGCCTATAATTAGGGATGAATAAGCATCCTGACATTTGAAGTTATACTCTGGTTACGGTACTAATTTCTTCATTTTTAGGACTATGTTAAGCCTTACTTGGTTGAACAGGACCTTCTGTAACTTCACTTTGAATATCTTCATTGCAAAAAAGTAATCATCAGAAAATCAGACCTGATCATAAACAACTTAGTGTGGTATGCTGTCTCTTAAAAGAGGTATTCTTCTAAGGGAGAATGCTTTTTCTAAGTCAAAACCTGCTGCAAAATAAATATGGTTCTAAAATAAGTAGAATAATGTTTCCCATGTCTGCAATTGGAACTGGAGAAGGAAACTCAAGTGAAGCTGTGGAATAATTGTATTTTGCTAAACAGATAAAATCAAAACAACTTGGGGCAGAAAGTGTCTGATATTTTTTACCAAGTTACCAATTTGGCAAGTCACCACTTTGTCAACTGCAGGGATTGATATTGTGTAAGTAGCCTGGGTATTTAGAGCTCTGATTCGCAACCTCAGCAGCTTTAAGATATTCAATTCCCAGCTAGCATACTGGGTGAAGAATTCTGGGAGTTGAAGCCCACACATCTTAAGGCTGCTAAGGCTGAGAAATACTGCCCTATGTACCCCTTCATGGCATAGGGCCAGGTGATTTGCAGGACTGCCTGTTTCATATAATTTTGCTTCCTTCTCTAGATCTGACAGAGTGGACAGGCTCCCAGTCCTTTCCATCAATAATACCCATCAGATAGACCTTCTTTGGAGTGGCGCCTGATGAATGGAGCAAAAATCCAGATGGCCTCAATCCTCCCCAACCCAACCTGCCAACTGACCAATATTTCCTGTTGTTAAATATGGTGCCCTTACCACAACAGGAACTGCAAATATGTGTGTTTTGTCAAGACCGATTACTGAGGAGGGGAGATACTTACCAGAAAAACGAGGCAATGCAAAAAGAGTGTGTAGAAGAATGCAATCGTACGAGCCATCTTGTTTGAAAGAACAAGTTTTCCCTGCAAGGACAATAAAAAGGATGAAAGGGGCTCTGAGTGTTATGAATATCTGGAACATTTGGGAAAAAAAACTCAAATTCTGCACCAGTTCACTTCCCCGGTCAATTTATGATACCCTTCATAAACTTGGGATTTCTTCTAAATTTGCTAATAGAGGGAGGTCCTGAATCTTGATTGCCAGCTGTTGGGAAAAATCTTCCTCTAATCCTTTGGAGGTGTCTGGAGGTAAAAAGGCTAAAAAACTTCATAACAGTAACAACAACATCTGGATCACCAACTGAACACCATCAGCATTAACAAAGTCATCATCAGTCAGTTGCAAAAGGCAGCGTTAACTCGGAACAGCTTACATCCCGCAACAATACCTTCAACACCATCAAACAACATCTGCCTATCCCAGGTCCTTGGGAAGGACTTGATAGTGGACAAAAATGCCAAATCCAATCTAAAGAACTGGCTGACTGAACAATTAACATAATAATGATCATTTATTAAATGTATATGCCACTTGACCCCCAGCAACTCTGGGCAGTTTATAATTATTAAAACATTTAAAAAAGAGAACAATACAGAAAACACAAAAACAACATGAGATAAAGGGACAAGGATGGCAGAGGAGAGCAGAAAGGAAGAAAGAGACATCTTAGAAGATGGGCGACTGCTGTACAAACTGGACTGAGAGAATTAATGAAGGAGCACACAGAAAGCTGATGGAGATCTGCCCATTGCAAGGCCAAAGGACCAGGGATCTGATTCCAGAAAAGACAGCTACAAAAAAAGATCTCATTGCTGGCTTTTAGTCCAAACTTTCTGGCACCCCTCTTTCTCCCTCTCCTTTCTTGTTCAGAAACAGCTCTGGGTTGGAGGGCCTGTGAGGCAAAATCCCCCTGAGAAGCACTTTTGATCTGCTGGACCCCTATGCTCTGTGCATGCTTGTTTTCCCTCACCTTGCAGGCCATGCCTGTGAGCATTGCAGATGCTAAGGTGCTAACCACAGTCTGTCAGTCTTGACTGGGTGAGGCCAGGCAGGTTCTCCCTTTTGTGTGAAGAATGCATAGTTGCTTCCAGCCATTGTGGGTTGCTCTTAAATGCACCCTTGAGTATCGCTGGAGTGTGTCATATCTTGGTTACCCTCTCTCAAAAGGTCTGCAGAAGAGGCTGGAGCAAAGCTTCACTCAACCATCAAACAGAGAAAGCTTTCGCTATGGAAAATGCTGATATGGATACTCACAAAAGCAAGTTATTATTGCTCTTTAGATGTGGACTACATACAATTTGGTACTTTTGACCAATGGATTCTTCCCAATGATCTAGGATAGCTAAACATATTATTGTAATATGTGCACTGCACTGTTCCAAGCAAGGCAACTGTTGGTTCCACTACTAACTGACTGTTTGCAGCAAGTAACTTTCAGCAGTTTGATTTACCAGGCTAAGGGTGGCTTTATCCCATGGGCTGAGACTCTGGTACTTCCTTTGGCGTTCCTGCAAATGAAAAAGTCACACAGCAGAGGTAAGACCACCGGTACCCCCAAGAGAGGAACATAAAATCAGCAGCTCCAGCCAGTAACTAAACCCAGTTTAAATCTCTTTGGTTCTGAAATATAAAAAATGCTGGTTCAGTTCCCTGCTTGGCCTTAAATCCTCTGAGTACTTAGTGGAATTATCTATCCTACAGCCTCAGTTTGCCAATGGTAAAATGGGAATGCTGTTGCCTTCTTTCACCAGGTTACTAGTGAAGGCATCGAAGAGTATTTTATCAAAGGCACCAAGTCCCATTGAAGAAGCAGCTCAAATCAAGTATTGTGCTTTGAACAAGAGAAAAATTATCATTTTATGCAGTCATACTAGAAGACATGTTTGGCAAGTTCTGACAGAATCTGGCAAAAGCATTTGAGAACAATCAAGATAGTTGTTTGCGATTGTGTAATGGTGGAGAATTATTATTATGATTTCTGCATTGTCCATCCTACTAAAAGGTCCCTGTTCCACCCCCTTTGGAAAGGTCTCCAGAGATCCTTACCTTGCGACTGAAAGAGGTGAATGGATCCAGGCGTTCCTCGTATTGGGAAGAGTAACGCAACTCTGTGTCATCGCTGCCAGCCCCCTGGAAGAGAGGCCATTCAGTTAGTAAGTGATGCTCAGTCCCCGATGACTTGCCTGGATGAAGAAGGCCACTGCAGCAGTAACACCGAGCGAGCGTCTCTCTTCAACGTGAAAGTTGAGCACAAGAGAAGTGGTGTCGCTTGTGCAGCCAAATGGGCTAGGTAGATGTCACACTGAAGCACAAGTTCACACAACAGAATCCATGGAATTCATTTTGGAAACTGAGTCTAAGCCCCTCCAAATTAAGCATCCTCTCACTGCCTTTATGGACAATTAGGTGCACCATTGAGTTTATCTCAGGACGGTTTTTCTAACATCGGTCGAGTCTGCCTTCCTGTAACCTCGTTTAAATCCATCCTTCTGCTTATAAACAGAAAATAAACTCCACTTAACAAATCATGATTTTACACAAGTATGTAACCAAGGCTGGGCATAACAAGCATTCCCCCTCCCAGAAGGATGAGCTCAGTTATCATCTTCACCTGATGGACAAGCCAGACTGACACAAGGAAACCCGGGCAGGAATTCTAAGTGGATGCTGGGCAAGTAAAAGACATAACGGGACAAGCGGGCAACAAAAGTCTTCTGCAGGAACAGCCTTGTAAGAAGAAGACATAGGAGAGAGCTGCTTAACCATTTGCACTTTAATTGGTACGTGGGTGTGGTGCACGCACAGAAGGAAGTGATATAACCGGACTGAACTGAATTGAATGACTGGCAGCGCGTTAAACTTTTTGCAGACTGAAAGTGCTCAATATGTCCCTTCAAACTTTCCCCTGCGGGGGGGAAACAGCCTATTGCGCATCTGATAGGTTGCACAAAACAGGCCCAAATATTTCCCCCCTGTATTCTCCAAGGGCCATGAAAACTGGGGACAACCTGTAGGCCAGGGATGTCCAACCTTGGCAACTTTAAGATGTGTGGACTTCAACTCCCAGAATTCCTCTGCTATGCTATGTTATTCTGTCCCAGCTGATGAATTCTGGGAACTGAAGTCCACACATCTTAAAATTGCCAAGACTGGACATGCCTGCTGTAGGCCATGCAGTGTCCTTCCATTCTTTTGACCAATGGGACACTGGGAGATACTCCTGGAAAAAACTATCCCAGTGAGTCATTATCAGAGACTTCTCTTCAAAGAATCTTGGGAAAAGACAAATCAGCAAGTTGCTGCGATGCTGCTATTCCCAAGGGAAGCAATGTGCTCCGTCCTTTCCTTCTCAGTGGCTCTCTTGATCAGAGGTTCGTAGCTTCTACGGCCCACCAGGGTCCTTGGAAGGAGAAGAGCTCTCTCTTCTGGAGGCAAGAGGGACGCACAGGAGAGGAGGGAGGGCACAAAGACACAACGGGCAGTTGGGCTTGGTGGGAAGTCAAGTTCGCTTCTTCGGATAAAAACGTGATTTTGATTCAGATTTACGCAACGCCTTCTCTCAGAGCTCCAGGATTAAACAACAGATCAAAAATGAAGTCATGTGACCACGATTCATGCTTTTTTTCCCCAGAAACTGGCAGTTACTTCTGATTTCTTGCAAAAAATTCTCAGTGAGGACAATGGATTCATTTCGCAACTGTGGATTCACTTAATGAATGTCATAAAATTGGATCAGTCATATGACGGCCTGCTTAATGTCTGGCACACTTACAACCATAAAGCTGGGCTCAGTTATAGTTGTAAGTCAAGGACCACCTGTATATAGTAAAGAATGAAGGTGGAATGAATCATTTTGCAAAGAGAGCTCAGGTTTCTCATCCCAGCTCTTGAAAAGAGCAGTCTTTCTGAGATTGTGCCGTCCTCCTGCCCTGCAGGCTTACCTGGCCTGGGTAGCTTTGCAAGAACTTAATTTTTTCATAGAGTTTGATGTTGTCAGCTCGCAGGTTGTCCAGCTCGCTCTGCAGCGCTTGCATCGTGTGCTGCATCAGACGGTTTTCCTGTGGCGAAAGAGAATAAAGAGGCAAAATCAAAGGTGCATGCGCGAAGCACAGCATGGAGGCAGCGCTCCTAACCAAAACACAGGCGTCCTGTGCTAAGCATATGGAAGAAAAGACGTTCTGTAATAACAGCAACAGTAGCAGTAATTTATATAAGATTTCTCAAGGTTTACTTTGTCTAAGTGTTTACAGTAAACTATTGCTTGCTTGAAGCCATTTGCTGAGTTCATAGTAATGTTTAGATCTGAACTAAGAATGTCCCTGAATTTCTTAGCTGTTCTGCTGTACAAACTTTCCATCCGTGGTTTTCTCCATTTTAAAGGGCAGAAGGCTGCAGGACTAAGAGGCAGATTCAGTTGCCTCTAATTGATAAACCAGCACTGATCTGGCTCAGGTTAAGGGGGCCTCTTTCAGTCCTTTCATCGATGAGTAGAATCCATTGAAATAAGTCCGGACCACGCTTGTATCAAGGAAGGTTTGAGGAAAATCCCCAGCCTGTGTCACGTTTCTGCTCACACGCAGTATCTAAGAAAACCGAATCTTTGACTGTCTTCATGTACCCATCCGCATCTCTGATTGATTAAGCAGATTTTAGCGACAGCTAAACACTATCAAGCACAGCAAATGAACAGGCTGGTGCGCTTGCATGGAAAATGACATCGGAAAAAAAGAACGAATGTGTTGATTCTGGCCTCTGGCTCTTGGATGGGCATCTTACCAAGTCTCCCCATTTCAGATCTAGATGGAAGAAACTTCACTGTCTCTTACCGCTTCCAGCTCATGGTTCCGGGCCCGGAAACGCTCCCTTTGGCTGGAGATGATAGAGAGCAGAGAATCCACCTGACCTTCTGGAATCTGGGTGCTTGGTGGTGACGGATGGCCTGGAAAACAGATTGTGGTTAGAGCTGGAGAAGAAGGAGCGGAGAAGAGCCCGTCTCATGGAGGACTGAAGAAGAGTTCTACCTGCGAGACGTAGTCCAAGGCGGGGGGTGTTCAGGGAAGGGTTTTGGACGAATGAAGGTGGACGCTGCCGCATCTCTTGCCACAGACCAACATCCTTGTATTTGGGCAAAAATTTCCTTGGACGATAATGGTAATTTGGGAAATGCAACACTTAAAACAAGTGAACGTGATAAACTTTAAAAACCTAAGGACAAGTGGGTGGGCTGGGTATGTGGAAGTTACATACAGGTTAAACCTCATTTCAGTAAATGCTGCTGACCACAAGGTTGTCACTGGTGGCACATTAAACCTGGTACAGGTAGTCCTCAAGTTACAACAGCAATTGGGATGGGAATTTCCATCACTTAGCAATGGACTCATAAAATGTGATATCATGTGACTGCATCACTTAGCGATGGCAATCCCTGCCATCCACATTGCTATTATTAAGCGAGGATCACAGGTTGTTAAGTGAAGACTCCTCACAACTTCCTGCCAGCTTCCAGCAACTGCAGTCAGTGGGGAAGCCAGCAGGAAATTGCAAATCCCAGGTGGTTCACATGCAGGCCAAGCAGGTAGGTAACTGGCTGCTGCCAGATGGGAGACGGAGCAAGAAAATGTGTGGGTGGTGTAATCTCGCTGAGGCTTGGAATGGTTGCTGCTGAGTCAGGGAGGGCCAGAGAGGTGCAGTGTGAACATAGACTGGGAAGGGTACACAGGTGGGGGAGACTTACCTGAGCAGCTTAAAACCTTCCCTCAAGGCTTCCCCATTGAATTTCTTGTGGGAAACCAGCAGGAGAAAGGTCTCAAATCATGTGACTGTGGGTCGTTGAAACTATTCTAAGTGCAAGCCAGTTACCAACACCCAGATTGCAATCACGTGACCACAGGGACACTGGGATGGCCTGAACTTCAAGGACTGGTCATAACCATTGCTTGTTCAGTGCCATTGTAACTGAATGAGTAGTTATTAATTGAGGACTTCCTGTAGTCCAAACTGAGAGATCTTGCTTTCCTTTGACTCAAGAGAACCTAAGTGCAACTCAAGGTGCTGGTTGTTGCCTTTAAAGCCCTTCAGGGCATGGGACCAGGTTACCTGAGGGTCAATCTTCATTACTCGTTTCTACCTATCCAATCCAGTGTGACAGGATGGGCATGCTTCAGGTCCCATCAGCCAAGGAATATCAGTTGGTGGGGACTGGGAGGTGTGCCTTTTCTGTGTAGCACCTGCTTTGTAGAATATCCTCCCTCCTGAGATTAGGATGGCTCTGACCCTGTTGGCCTTTCAGAAGGCCTTGAAGATCTGGCTACACGCCCAGGCCTGGGGTTCTGACTGGGTGAAGGGCCCATTTCCTTACTATGTTGACACCAAAAGATCATAATATCTCTTGGCAGCTAATTGTATTTAATTTTTTTTGTTTTGCATTTTAACTTTTAATTGTTTTTAGGATTATTTGCCACCCAGGATCATTGGTTTGAGATGGACAACAATACAAATAGAATAAATAAATAAAGTTGCTAAAAAGCTTGCTATGGACTAGATGCCAACAGCAGGGACAGAAGAATGGTAAGCTAAAACACTGCCTTGCTTTATACTGATTTTTCATGTTGGAAACGACAATAGGAAGGCAATAAATAAAATAAATCTATTCAGAATGGAATATACCTGCTATATTATTCCAAGGCCAAAAATATTGAATATTTTTAGAACCTGGGTGCAAATACAGGGTCTTGAGCAATGGTACAAGTGCCCCCCGCCACATCTCCTTATTTATTTGTAAATAAATGAATTTTTCTCACATCTTCTATAAAAAGCCCCTGCTACTCTCTGATGATCACCATAAACATTCATTTCTGGTGAAAAATGTCTAAAAAATTTGCCAAATCACATGAGATGTTAGCAATCTTATTTCACAATCTTATATCTGATCACCAAATTCTTGGGAAATTTAGCAATCTCACTAAATTCTTATCACCGTTTTTACAGGTAGTCCTCAACTTACAACCATTTGTTTAGCAGCTGTTCCAAGTCACAACAGCACTGAAAAAATGACTTACGACTGGTCCTCACACCTATGATCGTTGCAGCAACCCTGCAGTCAGTAGCTTGTATTTACAACAATTGCAGCAATCTGGCATCATGTGGGCATCGTGTGGTCACCATGTGCAACCTTTTCAGCTGACTTCTGACAAGGAAAGTCAATCGGGGAAGCCATATTTGCTTAACAACCCCATGATTCACTTAACAACCGCAGCGATTTGCTTAACAAAAAGATTGTAAAATCAGTCACGACTCACTTAACAACTGCCTTGCTTAGCAGTGAAAATTCTGATCCCGGATGTAATCATAAGTTGAGGACTAGCTGTAATTAGCAGTAACAAAAGCAACATTTGTTTAACCTGATCCTGATGAGAGTCGCATGGAAGACTGCCTAGAAATGCCCTAGCAGAGGACATAAGAGCCCTCTATACCTTGGCCCAACGTTCTGGTTCACAAAGAGAATTTTAGGGGATGCAAAGCTGGACATCAAGAAGTGAGACATAGAAAGGCACCTATTCTTACCCAGAGTCAGAGACAACGGAAGGAACTGCCTGGACAAGCTGGACACTTACCATAGAAAAGTGCTGTTGCTTCTTTAATGGGCTCAGGAACAGTCTCCAAGTTTTGAATGGCAGCACCCTTTGGAAGAGAGAAAAAAGGAAGGAAGGAAGGACGGAAGGAGCAGGTGAAGAATTCCTTATTTGCGGTCTGTAATTCATCACTGCGTGGGTGACCAGAAGTTGGAGCCAGATACCTTTTTCACTTCTGGTTCCTCCACTCCACTTCTCTTTTTCCTCTGGCTCTGAGCTAGGTGTGAACATCTGCTATGCCCATCAAAGGAAAAGCTGATGTTCTTGCTAATCCAAGTATTTCCCCCCAAATGAAAATAATGGGCATTCCGATAAAGAACGGGGCCAGCCAAACAGCAATCCTGGATCGCGACAGATTATCTTGAAATAGCCACTCGCACTTGTTTTACAGATGGCTTCTCGTCTACCTGGTCCCTTGCTGGCTGTCTTTGCCACAAACCAGCGGCATCTTTTCAAAGAGACCCACCTCAGCATCTGGACGGTGCATCGCAGACAGTGACTGGATGGTGCTGAGATCATGCTCCAGCTTTGCAATCAGGTCTTTCTGCTCGGCGACAGCAGAGACAGCTTCAGTGAACTGGATCTGCAGGTCAGCACAGCGGCCTGTTGGGGAAGAGTGAGATGCTTTTATTGTTGCAACTCATCCCAGAGCAGTACAGTCCTGAGAACATCCCACCTTCTGATGGCATTCCTATACCAAAACTTAGTAAGTCAAGAAGATGGAAAGACACATGATAAAAGTCACCTCTTGGATACTACCTTGATCCCCCCAAATGGGCAGAGAAACAGAAATACAGATGAACCGGACCATCAAACTATATATGTGCATGAACATACTGTACAGTGAAAATGCAAGAGAAGGGCTCTTCTCTCTGCAAAATAAACCTGTTTTAAAATTAGAGGACAGCATTAAAACATGTGATTCCATAGTATTATCCAGGAGCTGTCTACCTTTGTGTCTAGGCTATTACAGATGTTCTGTGTGTGCGTGCCTTCAACTCAGTCCTGACTCCTGTCAACCTCCTGAACCAGTCCCTACAGTTTTATTTTTCAGATTTCAGAAGTGATTTGCCCTTGCCTGCTTCCTAGGGCTGAGAGAGAGTAACTGGCCCACAGTCCAAGATCACCCAGTTGCTTCACGCCTCAGGGAGGACTAGAATTCACCATCTCCTGGCTTCTAGCCTTGCCCCAGTCTCCACATCAAATTGACTCTCACTGTTAGGGAACAGATGCCCACATGATTTGGATTTTTCATAACTTTATTTAACAGAGAGCATTTTGTTAGAGTCTTATCTTTATCAAATGCTTATCTTTATTCAGTGCTATCGTGTCGCTGATGTGATCAGAATTGGGAAATCCACCACGAAATATATCAAAAAAGCGACAGTTGAGTGAAGATTAGGATGCAATGAAGAAATATGTAATAAAAAGATAGATTTAGAAGGCCAGCCAGCATTGTCCCTTTAACATTCTGCATTTCCTGCCACATGCTGGAAAGGCAACCAACAAATTAAAGAGACTTGAGCTTCATGAAAAGTGAAAAGGCTACAAACACATTCTGGAAAAACACATATGAAGATATCAGGGCCAAGGGAAGAACAAAACTATTGTATTGAATCACAATAATACATGACAAATTTTAAAATAAATATTAAGCATTGTACACCAAACATGTGAATAGTCAAGAAATACATGCAAGCAGTGAATAACTGGAAATTTTCCAGATTTCCAACCCATGATTGACCCAGATGGGTCTTAACATTGAGAAAAAACTAATCTCTCCATCTAATTCTGATGACGTTTATTCATGGGAAATACATACTTAAGAAAAAGTTGAGGAAAATTGTAGAGGGTGTTTTTTGCTCCACATTTGGACAGATTACCACTAACACGGGGGTAGGGAAGGATGAGCCTTAACCACTGTGTCTGAGCATATGTGCAGTACCCTCCCTTTAATACTGGAGTAATTTTAAATGGCCAGCTACCCACTTTAGATTGCTTGGCTTTCAGATTATCAGAGACGCAGTACAGATCGTCCTCAACTTAAAACCATTTGTTTAGCGACTGTTCAAGGTTACAATGGCAGTGAAAAAAGTGACTTATGATTGGTCCTTGCATTTAAGACTGTTGCAGCAGCCCCATGGTCACGGGATCAGAATTTGGGTGCTGGGCAACTGGCAGGTATTTATGATGGTTGTAGTTTCCTGGAGTCATGAGATCGCCATTTGCAACCTCCCCAGCTAGCTTCCTACCAAGTCAATGGGAGAAGCCAGATTCGCTTAATGACTGCATGATTCACTTAACAACTGCAAAGATTCACTTAATAACCACGGCAAAAAAGATCACAAAACTGGGCACAACCCATTTAACAATTGCCTTGTTTAGCAGTGGAAATTCTGGTAATTATGGTTGTAAGTCAAGGACCATACTGTATTTGTTTCTCTCTCACTCAGCTTTTGTAAACGTTAATGCAATATCTGTTTACAATACACATGGAGGGCTGCATTTGTAGCTGTGATCCCCTGGCAGATAAATCCCACCTCTGCCTTCCAAGATGCAATCTGTAGCTTTCTAATGTTCATGTAGAAGAAATAGGAAGGTAGTGTGGTGCAATCCACTTTTCCCTGGTAACTTAAAAACTGTTTTATTATACTAATACTACCCCATACTGTATTATTTGCTTGCCTTTGCACTCCATATTTCTTTTGGTTACCCTCTAATAGCTTTGTCCTAGACTTACACTGTTCATCTCAACCTCATTGCTGTAATGAACAGACGCATGACTGTCAAAAGGGAAGATGAATTGACAGATGCCAAGAAAAGACATCTCTCCTGGAAGGTTCTTAGCAGGCATTCCGGATGTTAAATTCAATCACCCCCTCCACTTATGGAAAACTATTTAAGCAAGAGAAGTCAGGGTGAGTTGGGGAACTTCAGTGTACTATGTTCTAGCTGGCAGGAGAAAGCGGCTTGTCCATATTTTCCTGACTTCGGAAAAGACATTTAGGTTTCCTCTATCTTCTCTTGTAATTTATATCATCTCAATGAACTTTTGGGGCTCTTTGTTCTTCAGGTATATTTATTGTTTTTAATCCTAAAAGAAGCTACTGGCATCAACTGGCTATTACGTGGCAGAACAAGCTTCCATATAGCAAATGGCTCAGTGTAGAGCCAAACCACTTGAGGCCCCTGTTTTATCAGAAATTCATGGGATCCTTTCTAGATCATCTTAGTCACTGAATTTCCAATCTGCACAAATTACCATCTTACATTTGATTCAGGGCACTAGCCAGGCCTATTAACTGTATTGATTGTAAGCTGCCTAGAGTTGCTTTTGCAAGATCACAATTTAATAAATAAACATTGGGTCTTCCTGTGACCCTTGGAATGCATGTTCTAGGACTTTCCCCTGCTGTGACAATGCATTAGAGGGACAACTTGAGCCCAGAAGACACTTGGCTTGCTGCTCTTCTCTCCTTCCTGGTACTGAGTAATCATCTCCTAGTTTTCAGTTCATTGGAAGTAATAGTTCTCTTCCATTCTGTATTGGTCAGATCCCACCTCAAGCACTGCATCTTGTTCTGGGTACTGAATATTAAGAATAAAAAAATAGAGAAACTGGAACATGTCCAAAGAAGGCAAGGAGAATGATGAGAGAACCGGAATCTAATTCTTATAAAAAAGATCAGAAAACTGTGCTTGTTGTCATGCTCAGAGAATCAAAAACATACAGAGTTACTTCTGAGTAGATCCTTTATTGTTGCTTGCCTACAAACAGATTCTTGCCAGACTAGAACAATTACCTACAATAACTATAGATATACCCTGTGAATTGTTAGGAAGGGTCCAGTCTTGGTCTCTTCTTGCCCACCAGATATTCCAAGCTCTGCTGTCTCTTGGCCCTCAGGGAAAGAGCCCCTCCCTCCTGAAACTCCAGTTTACACTCCACAATCGATTACCATAAAGAGACAACAACCATGGAAGAACCTTATGGCACTTTTCAAGTATCTGAAGGGATGTCGCAGAGAAAAAAGTCAAGATATGTTTCTCTATGGTCCCAGACAGCATGGCAACAGGAATATTCTTCTATTTACAAGAAGACAGATTTAAACTGAATGTTAGGAAAACACTTAATGGAAATAAGGACTGAGGGGGATGCTGAGCTCTTCTTCATGGAATGTTTTCATAGCTAGATTTGACATCCATCTTTCAAGAATGCTTTAATTTGGATTCCTGCTCTGCTCTTAATGGCTTTGGCTTTTCCATCTCTAGGATCCTATGATGCTCTGGGTTTGCAAGCAGGGATCAAAGTGAGAGACGGAGCAATGCCTTCCCTTGACCTTCCACAGGCCCTTCCAGTTGGATCAATAGCAGAAGGTCTACTCAACCAGAGACTCCAAGGCCACCTACAACACCTAAAAACAGCCTGCAGGAAACGCCAGAAGTTGTTACACTAAAAATGATCTCAATTAATATGAAGACAGACAGAAATAATATTCTATGTTAGCATGCAATATTCAATACTTTTTGAGTTAAATTTAAAATAAAAGTTAAATCGGTCATGGCAAGGGAACAAGTGGGGATCCTTAGAAGAAATGGTAGTCTAGCATGAGGCAACCTGGCTGAGGGCTCCTCAACTTGGACCTGTCCCATGAAGGCATTTCTGAGCAGCTTCAAGCAGCAGTAAGTTATTTTGAGAAGGAGCTTGAAAGCAGATAAGCCAGGAAGAGACCCATCTGATCAACCCAATACCAGTCAAGGACTTTGCTCTTCGTGGCTCTGAGATGCTTTGGCCCTGAAATTCTTTCTCTCTTCTCGCTTTAGGGAGGATTGTTAGGAAGATAAAGAGAGGAACTTAATAAAACTGGTTGAGAGGGGGGATGGGGGAAACTCACTACACTTTTTTTTGAGGAGGATGGCTTCTGGATATATGACTGGTGATGTGAGGTTATCACCACAGTAGACAGTCACATTTTTTGGTTTGGGTTTTGTTTAACGTACTTTCATTTTTGGAAGGCAATTTAATACACCTGTTTTGCTCTTTACTTCTATAAGAAATCATGGCATTTTGGGTAAGTTTGATGCTAGATTTTAATGGCACAGTCTAGAAATGCTCTGGACTGCAAAAATAAGGCCAGGATGCTACATGCCACCTGTAGCTTGCTTACACTATCTCCCACTTCTTTCTCCATGTGTCTAAGCCTGGTTAAAAACAGAACTCAACTGTAAGAAGAGAAAACAATGAAGATCATTGAAGTTGCCCTTTATTATCTGTTAGGATGGATACTTGGCCATCATTTTCTACAATGTTGACATGTGCAGTGGTGCCTCACAAGACAAGTAACTCACAAGGTGAGAAACCCGCAGGACGAGCAAAAAATTTAATCAGAAAATATTCCACTAGATGAGCTGCGACTCACATGACGAGAAACCTTTGCGCGATAACTTCTGTGTCATCAGTCAGAGCGCTCTGTATTTCTTTCAGGCAGCGACTCTACGCGAGAATTCTGCCGACGCTGCCACATGCAGTATACTACGCGCGCGTGTGTTTTGCTGCTGCGTAGCTTACTCCATTGTTGCACAGCCAGCTAGCGCATGCACGCACGTTCTGCCGATCGGCCCTCGTGTTTTACTCATTGTTACACAGGCAGAAAGGCGCGTGCAAATGGAAGGCAATAAAAAGAAAGGCAATAAAAAGAAAGCCATTCAGATGGACCTGAAAAAGGAAATCATCGAGAGGGTTGCTCCTGAAAAGGAAGTTGTCCACAATATCATGACTTTGGGGAAGAGCATGGGACTGGAGCTGGATGCGCACGACATTGAGGAGCTGGTGGAGGAGCCTAGCCAGGAGCTGACTACGGATGAGCTGATGGAG